>CAUYPK010050708.1:0-11850 GCA_963574355.1 Loris lydekkerianus
TTGATGTGCGATCTCCAACCTTCTCTCCTGGTATAGCTTGAATCCTCCAGGTTACTTACTAAATTTCCATCCTTTAACTCTCCTTCTGGACGGGAGCCTCTGTGGAAAGCTGGCTTCAGTCCGCCATCTTGTCTCCCCCCCTAGGCCTCTTTCAAATGCTCCTTGAAGCAGAAGCTTGACGTCTTGCAGTGTGGAAGTGGAGAGAAGTCTTGGGGATTATCTTTTCCACCCCTGCATTTTCCAGATGATGGTCTACAGGTTTAGAGAGCTGAGGTGACTTTCTCAAAGTTGTGCAGACAATCAGTGGCACAGTAAGGCATAGAAACCAGCCTCCTAATTTCTAGGAATTATCATTATCAGTGGTAAACAAGGATTATGATTAAGAAAATTTTCAAAATCCTCAAGTCATAAATAAAAGACTTAGAAATACAAAATGCCCTGTTATTGGGCATTAGAATCTGTAGTGATGATGCTTTCTCATACAAACAGATTAGAATAACAGAATGTGACCATTTTTCTCAGCAAAAGGACACTGACTATGGCCCACCTCTGCCACTTTTTGGTTATCCTGCATTCAATCACACTTCTGTTAGTGAAGACACCTCCATTAGTGAGTATTGGTGTGAGGTGTAAGGTAACAGGGCTGGGAATGTTTTTTCCCAGTCTCTTGGTAGCAAAAGGTGGGGGACCTATGCCTTGGCTATGGGGATGCTTGCGCGGGGTGTTTGCATGTGGAGAGAGTGGTGCACAGATGAGACAATGGTCATGGAGTGGCAGCTTCTAGTGCTGCTGGGGCAGTCCCCGAGCAAGACCATTCCTGGGACATGACCTTGGCCAGTGTCACTGATGTCCTGCCTCTTTTAGTCATTCTCTGTTTTCTGAGGCTGGCTCTCCAACTTCCTGTCAGTTTTTCAAACTATTGTATTTTTTTTTTTTTTTTTAAGAGAGGAGGTCTTGTTGTGTCATCCAGGCTGCAGTGCAGTGGCCTAATCATAACTTACTGCAGCCTTGCACTCCTGGGGTCCAGCCATCCTCCTGCTTCAGCCACCCAAATAGCTGAGACTACTTGCCTAGCCAATTGAAAACAATTTCTTTCTTTTTTTTTTTTTAGAGACAGGGTCTTAATACGTTGCCCAGGCTGGTCTCAAACTCCTGGCTCAAGTGATCATCCACTTTTGGCCTCACAAAGTGCTGAAAGTACAGGCGTCACCATGCCCGTCCTACAGTATCCTTTAAATAAATCTGCTTTTTGCTTAGGAGTTGGTCTCTCATCACTTATATACAAGAACCTTGACTGATGCATCTGGGGAAGAATGAATGGCCCGCACAAGTCCCTACGTGTAGTGCTTTTGTTGCGCTGTCTTTGCTCTGCGCGTCTCATTGTGAAGATTAGAGACACTTAACTTTGACATCCAGATAAAATCAAGTTGGAGGCTATAATTAAATTTCACCAGGGCCTACAGCCTTGCCCCAGGAAAAGGAATTTTAAAGGTCAGGACGACTCAATGCCCAGCTGGTTACCCTTTGGAGCCTGCAGAAACTTGTCTATGGGGTACAACGCTTCTATCATCTGTCCCCACTCATGGAGGGACCAGAACTCTTCATACAATTGAAGAGACCCCCTTCCAGGCAGTGGGATATTTAGTGCAACTCCCCACGGCTCAGGGACGGTTGAGCCATCCTACCTGTAAAATTTCCATCAGGACTCAGGCTAGTTTGTGGGGTCCCATAGGTGTTGTGAGAAATCACCCAGAGGAAACGGTGTAGGGTTGGAGGGCTCAATGGGGAGGAAACAGGTAAGTGTGTGGACACCTGCTACTCAGAGGACACTGCCTACCTGCAGGCGTGACCTTGCCTTTTTCTTGTATCTCTCCTCTCTGCTGGTCCCCAGCGGAGCCAGAGACAGTAGCTAGTGCCTGTGTGAGGAAGTGGCACAGAGACTAGAACACTACCCACTCCAGTCCCCACTGCACATGTCTGAGCCCATTTCAGGCCTGAACTGCATGAAGGGGCATGGAGGGGGAATGTGGTGATGGATGAGAGATGGAATCTTTGAGAGCAGATTGGATTGGGCTGTTTAAATAACTGAAAATGAGCCACTCAGGCCACTCACGCCTATAATCCTAGCACTCTGGGAGGCTGAGGTGGGTGGATTGCCTGAGCTCATCGGTTCGAGACCAACCTGAGCAAGAGTAAGACCCTGTGTCTAAAAATAGCTGGGTGTTGTGGCTGGTGCCTGTTGTCCTAGCTATTCAAGAGTCTGAGGCAAGAGAATCACTTCAGCCCAAGAGTTTAAGGTTGCTGTGAGCTATGACACCAGGGCACTCTACCGAGGCTGACAAAGTAGACTATCTCAAAAAAAAAAAAAAAAAAAAAAAAATTGAAAATGAGACCCTCATCTCCCCTCTTTTCTCGTTTTTGAGACAGCTTCTCATTCTTCTCCCCAGGCTAGAGCACAGTGGCCTCATCATAGCTCACTGCAGCCTCCAACTCCTGGGCTCAAACAGTCTTCCCACCTCAGGCTCCCAGGTAGCTGGGACTACAGTGCCCACCACAGTGTTTGGCTAATTAAAAACAGTTTTTTTTTTTGTTTTTTTTTTTTGTATAAATGAGATCTTGCTGTATAGCCCAAAGCAGTCTGGAACTCCTGGCCTCTAGTAATCCTCTTACTTTGGCCTCCAAAAGTGCTGGGGTTACGATTACCTGAACATGACCTGAAAAATTATTGAATCCTCTAGAAATGCAGAGTTGGAGAAGGGAGATCTAGCAGAGTGGGGGTGAAGGGAAGTGGTGAGGGGAAATGAAACCCTCTGCTGAGGCTGGCTCCCCCAATGAAGTGTGAGCAACTTCATGTGAAGTCAAAATGCAAATACACTTTCTGCACCTTGCTCCCCTAGCCCAAGCTAGACTTCCATACCTCATGTCTTTCCTAAATAGAACTTACAGAACTACCATGGTTTGGGTCCCTATCTCAGTCTTTCCCTAACACTTGCAGGGGCTGGGCAAGAATACCAAAGAGGTCCATATATCATATGTCTAATAGTCTAAAACAGCAGTTCTCAACCTGTGGGTTGTGACCCACAGGAACTGTATTAAAGGGCCACAGCATTAGGAAGGTTGAGAACCACTGGTCTGAACTGTTAATTAAATTGTGTTTTATCCTCCTATCTTGGCAAACATACCTTCAGAGAGTCCTGGAAAGTCAAGTTTTAGTTCCAGTCTTCAGGCTCCTCCAAGTTCTAGGCCAGACAATCCTGAGGGGTGGGGGTATAGCCAGTCTTCTTCCCACCTCTGGATTTGTTGGGTATTGTGAGAGATCTTGCACATAAATAGCCCAGTCCACATATCCAATCTCTGTCCATTGTCCCAGTGAACAGCCACTTCTGGCTGCCCCTCAGCTTAGGGATGAGCATCCCAGCAGCAACTTGCACTGGGGAAGTAGGACCTACGAAGAGGTCCATGCAGGTGCACTGAGGGCAGGTGCCCTCATTCCTGTGCTGTCCTTCTCCCTTCCCCCTCCCCTCCCTTCCTCCTTTTCTTTCTTCTTTCTTTTTTATATTAGGAATAAAAGAAAAGCAAAAGGTAAAGGGAAGGAAATATACATAGGCAGGATTATTTTAAATGTTATTGATGGAACAGAGAAGAAAGGATACTACAAGGACTGAGCACCTACTAAGGGAAGGAAGGGCACATGTTCCCCTTGAGCACATGGACCCCCTTGTCCAGCTAGGTGTGATCATCTCCTTTTTATGAATGAAGAAGAGGGTGAACCAGATGCTGAGTAACACAGACTCTTAAGCATTGGCTTAGTTTGCCAGAGATCCCCTAGGCTGGGTCTGACTGCAGACTGGGAGGGAGGTGGCCCCCCAAATCCTCTCTGGACACCAAGAGCTGGAGGAGGAAGTAACACAGCGAACTTCTGTATTCCATGGGTGGCAATATTGGCACAATTTGCTGTGTTCTTTCTTGCTGTGCCAGCCTATCTCCCCCAGAGTGCCAACACCACAAAGACCCACCTGCTTGGAAAATCCCAGTCATTAGGAAATGAAAGTGCACTTTTGCATTTCAGAGTGTGGCTCCTCTAGGAGTGATATTCAAATGGCAAAATAAAAACATATTTTTAATTTGTAACACACACCTCTGCTCAGCTGTGCCAACTGAATGAGGAAAGCCGTTTGAGGGAGGAAGGTTCAGCAATGGCAGGGGAAGGTGGATTGAAGGAGTTCTGGGCTCCAGACGTTATGAGAAAGTCCCTGTGGCCATACCTGCCGCTGAGGGACAGAAGGGACTTGGATGGTCCAAGCTGGTGGTCCAGGCTAACTGGAGCTCATGCTCAGGGAGGTGGTTTTGAATACTCCATAGGCTTGGGGTGTGTGAAGCTGTGAAGGAATGTTTACCAAGACTTGTGGAGGGCTTAGGTGTCAGGAGAACAGCCAGGATGTGCTTTGTCTACCTGGACTTCTGTTCCCAGTGGCCTTGCCTCTTTCTGGCCCTCCACTTCTAAGGGGACAGTGCAGCTCTGCGTTTTAGCCCTGGCTCACCTGGTGGCCTAATCCCCACCATTTTGCCTCTAAGCTGCAGGCTTTCTCACCTGCAAAGTTCTGCATGGATGTGTGACATATTTGAGGCCACCAGCATAAACAGAACTCTTGTTCTGTTTGGAGAATTCATGTTGAATCCTTCCTCCCCAAGCTGGAAGCCACTGCTTACTCTCCCAGTCAGCAGCAGTTTGGCTGAGGCACAGGGCTTGGGGGCTCCCGCTCAGACATACAGCCTGGACTGCAGCCTGCAGAGACCACTGTGCGGTGGTGCAGAATTGTGAGATCATGCTCAGGGAGGACGGTGGTGGACAGGGGCTCATAGGGACAAGCCTCAGTATCCAAGGCCTGAGCCGTGGGGTCTGTGCCTAGTGGCAGCAGCCACCTGATGCAGTGTGGTTTGGAGTTGTTCTAGGCTTCTGGTTTCCGATGTTCTGCCCCTAGTCCATTTGGTAACTTAATGCAAATGAGATGGGTGTGGATGTGGGTGTGGGTAGTGTCCCTTTGAGACACTTTACTGCCATCTGCAGGAAAATTGTTGTAATTCCCAAATCTACTGTGACAAATCTACAATCTGTCAGGGGTATGAATGGCATCTCAAATGTGGTGGTGTTGTGTAGTATGCAGCCTGCACAACTGAACTTGGTTGATCTGCAAACCCGACTCTCTGGCCTTCGTGAAAATTCTTAAGACAGTCAAATTCTCTTAATGCCTTTTCTATTTATGCTACTTGGAGTTGGTTCTGGTGTTTGATTATGAACCCTACTGACACAAATAGGACTAAAACCAGATATCAGTGGATGTGAGTCCCCTGAGAAGACATAAAGCACCTATGTTACTCAGAGCATTACTTAATTTATTAATTTTTAGAGGAACACAGGAAAGGGGTCTGACTCACTCTTCCTTCCTTATTCCAGAAAACTTTTTGTTTCTTCTTTTTCTTTTGTTGTCAGGATTAGAATTCACGGTTAAAGAGAGGAACTGCAAGGATGAAAATGCCAGTGTGCACCATAAATATCCAGCAGGGAGACTTGTGGGGAAATGGCTTTGCGGGTCTTGTTCATGCGCTGCTATGCCTTCTCTTGTTACAAGGAGAGAGAACATCAGCCTGTGTCCCATTAGTCTGATGTGTGCACGTGTGTGTGTGTGTGTGCAGGCATGCGCATATCTGGCTGTGATAAAGTGATTAGTTTCCAGATTTTCCAGGACAAATTTCAGATGTCTTGTCCGTATTTGTCAGACCTTTTCTGGGCCTATATATTTTGGTTTAGGCCACATGGCGCTGCCTCTCAAGGCCATAGCAGCCCCTGTCCAGGGTGTGGCAAGGAGGAGAAGAGAAGCAGGATGCTCCTTCCCTCAATTTGTGACTCAGTCCAAAGCCTTCAGACTTGGAGGGAGGGGAAATGGTTACTTGCTTCTGGCATTCCCCATCCCTGTGTGAGCCAGGAAGGAGGGTGGGGCAGGAGCCATTGACTGCCCACTGGTGTGATTTCAAGATCCCTCTGCCCAAAGAAGCTGTGCTTGCTTGCTGCTGGAGACCTGAGGCTGCCAGGGAACCTTTCTGCCCCCCTCCCCGAACCAGGTGCAGAGCCCGCGAAGGCCGGCAGAGGGAGCCAGTGTGTCACGTTCACACTTGGGGACTTCAGTCAGGGCTGCTTTTCAAGGGCAGTTTTGGACCTAGGCGAGGACAGAGGACAAAGAAAAGGAGGCTACTGGGCAGGTTGGGAATTGTGGGGGTTGCTGAAGCCAAATGGTCTCCATTCCAAGATTTGTCCCAGGGAGGCACAGGTCCCTCAGCACATGTATGGCTTGCATTTCCCTCCTGTAGTAAAGTCCCCTGTTCCCACTGGCTCTCTGTTCTGTCTGAGGGACTGACATTCAGATGAGGGGTCTGTGGCATTCGTGGCCTTGCTGCCCAGTGGTCACCTTCCTTTCCAAAGTCCTCGTTTCACCCAACACCAGGAGGGAGACCATGTCCAGGGAGCTGCCTAGACAAGGGAGCCCAGTGACCCTCTGGGAGGAAACCCTGGCAGGACCCCAGGAGAGAGAGTCGGGCCTGTGAAGAGATTTGTCTTTCGCAGTAGAGGGTAGACCTGGGTCAGATAAGGGCCCAAGGTGAGAGTCTTGCTTCTGGGTGTGCTCTAAATAAGAGTCAAGGCCTCTTCCATGGTACCCTCTTCCCTGGCCCACACTTGCTGCAGGTCACTGGTATGGAGGAAGAGTGGATAGCCCTAGGCCACCAGGCTGAGTTTTGTGAATGAATATGCCTTTAGCTGAGCTTTGTGAATATGCACCAACTGTGCTTTTTCTCCTGACACCCACTCTTGCTGTCATAGTCCCTCCATGGTCATGTGGGGATATATATTCACCTTTTCGCAAATCAGATGGCAGGGACCCACAGGACCGTCTGGGAAGCCCTCCTCCCATCTAGAATCTTCTAGCATTCTTGAAAGGCAGTGTTAAACCTTTCCGATGACCAGAGAGTTCACTCTTTCTCTAAGGACACCTCTTTAGGACACCTCTAGTCATGTTCCTCTGGGTACCCAGATGCTTCCTGCAATCTCTATCTTTTTTGGTTCAACCTCTCTCCTATTGGCCAAACTTTTGGTAAAACCATTCCTCGACTCCACATGCCTGCAGTCCCTAGGCCGGTTCCAGTGGATCCCTTAAGCTTTCTGCAGGTGAAAGGGCACATTTCTTTGGCCTGTCCTCAAGCCTCATCCTCCTCCCTTCACTCCTATTTCCCCCACAAAAGCTTCCTTGGCTGTTTGTATCCCACTGCCTTTAGCACCTTGGGGCCCACAGGGCTCTTAAGGATTCCTGAGTTCAGGAGTATCTGGGGTCCCTGCCCCTTTTGTCCCTCAGTGGACATCCACCCCCAGAATGAGGACGAAGTGACCCTAGAATGCCTGAGCTAACTGGAAATTAGGTAAGTATCTGGCCTTGTGTTTCTTGCTCTGGGCTCTACCCACCCCCAAGCCCTTGGCCAGGAGCAGGTCTGGGGGTTGAGAGAGTCTCCCAAAGCTGCAGGTGGCCAAGGAACACTCAGACTTGCCTATAAGTTTCTGGGGAAAAGGCAGCAACTTGACTGGTAAGTAGTTCAAGGCAATATTTTTATATTAAGACAAAGGTATATATGTTGTGTAATAGAAAGTAGACGCATGAATTTGGAAGCCAAAGCAGGAGACTTTAAAGGAGCTTTACACTATAGGAAGGTCACTCCAGGCTGTTTCTTTAGGATGCCACTCCAACCCACCAATTGGCCAGCCCCTCTGCAGAAGGGTATTTGGGTGGAGAACTTGGAGAAACGCTGCCGTACTCAATTTCCTTTATTATAACACCAGAGGGAGGAAACTGAGGACCAGAGTGGAGAAGTGATAGGCTGAGGACTCAGCTCAGACAGGCCTGATTTGAAACCTCGGTCTGTTCTCTTCTTTGTACCAAGACATACTGCACAGAAGGTGCCCATTATGGCGAGGAAGGGAATCGGAAACAGAACAGGGGCTCTGGGATAACCCTTGCCATTCAGAGATTAGTTTTACTAAGAGTCTACACTGTGGCTTCTGAGCAGGGTTGACCCCATTTAATACTAGAAGCGTATTTCCTTACCTCATTTAGGATCTACTGTTGTCTGACTGGGAAGGGGCTCCGGTGATGAAAGGAAGAGAAGCCAACTCCAGTGACAGGGTATGAGAGGAGGAAGGCCGAGACCACAGCCAGGATGGGGAGCTGAGAGGAACAGCTGTGCTAAAAGTCAGCAACCCTTTGACACCGGCTGCTCACGCACCACACACAGGTACACACTTTGCACTCAGGCCCACAGTTGCCCCAAAGCTCACTCACTGTCAAAGCGCCTCCCAAGGCTGACATGCCAGACACTATTGAAGACTTGAGTTCTGTCTGCCCCTTCCCGTTCCCCCATGCAAGACCCACTGATGACTGAAATGAGAATTGGAAGGGGGCAATCAACCTTAACCAGGGAATCAAGCAAGCATAGCCTGATTTCACTCAAGACACCATCCTTCAAATGATTAAATAAGGATCAAAGACTTGTGTTTTTTTGTAAAGGTGTCCTTTGGCATTATTTTTAGTTCATGACACCTAATTGTTAAAACCTTAGGACTGGCTTGGCTTACTGCTGTCCTGTGAACTTCCAGAAGTCACATCTCACAGAAGTATAACTCTCAATATAATTTAATCAAGTCAATTAGGACTGTTTAATAAATAGGCCAGAAAACTAACTGAGAGTTTTTCTTGGTGGGATGCGGCGTGCAACCAAAGTTATAGAAGATTGTCCCTTGAATCACTAAGGCAAACTTTTTTGAGTGTCATTTTACATAGAGCAATCACATAAAAAAAAGTTATAAATAGAAAAAATTCCAAAGTTCTCCCATAGACAGACAAGGAAATTTGAAACGTAAAAAAAAAAAAAAAAAGAAAAGAAAGAAAGAAATGAAAAAAGAAACAAAATAAAAACACAACCACTCCTCCCCCCACAACCCATTTGCTTCAAGTTCTTGATCATACAGTGCTCAACATCTTTGGATATTTTACAATGTATTATACAACTTGCAGCCAAGAAAAAACAAAAAGAACTAATCAGTCATCTGAAAAATTGAGTTTATAAGAAGTCATTACCTTTACAAAATAAAGACAAAAGCCCCAACACCACTGGATTCAAATTTGTTCATTTTTCCTTTTAAAGTTTGGTTCAGCTCCAATGCCTGGGCTGAGGGGGAATGTGGGCATGTTGGCCAGTGGGTCCCAGAGGCAAGTGTCTGATATGGAGACGGGAATCTGAGCGGTGGCTGCCCATGAAGAGGACTTCCAAGGACTGAGAGTGTCTAAGCTGAAATAACATCTGGTGGTATGAGAAGGGTCTCTTTTGGGGAACTGTGAGAGGGACAGAGTCTGTGCTCTTCTCTGGCCTTTTTGTTTGCTGTTTGTGTGTGTTTGTTCAGGACAAAGCCAAGGCAACAGGAAGAGCTGAAGTCTCTTGTGTCCACAGCATGGGGATTGGGGACTCCAGCCCTGGGCCCTCCCTGGAGATGGACTCTCCTCTTCCCTGGGCTCCTGAGAAACCAAACCAACCTCAGCACTGGAGGGAAGAGGAGGAAGGAGAGGGGAGAGCAGGGCAGAAGTCAGGAAGGCACTGAGCCAGCAGGGCTGTCTTCCTTTTTACCACCTGCTACAAACCTAAGAACCAGGAGAACACTGTCAGTCCTATGGAGCCCTTCACATCTCCCCACACGGAGCCCTTTTGTCGAAATCGGGGAGTCACATAATCTTGCTTTACCTCTGAGTGGGGAGGAAGGGTTTGAGGGGTTTCAAATGCAGCACAGGGGGCAATTGCCAGCAATGCCAAGGCCTGGAAGAATCCACAACTCAAAAAGCAAACACGATTGCTGGGCAGCCAGGCAGTTTGTCTGTTTTCAGGAATCAGGTGAAGGGAGGCAGGTACCTGGTGGCCCCTATCCCTTTGATGTTGGCCCAGGTGTCCCAATAGACTCTGTACAGCATCAGGGTGGGCACTGTGTGTATTTCCCAGGGACTATGAGCCTGGAAAGCAGGGCAGCACTTGGTGTTCCAGAGCTGGAACTCTGCCCCAGTCAGGCAATGAAGCTCCCCCCACTTCCCGGGACTCTTGTCTACTTCTTCCACATTTCTCACTTATGCTAATACAGAGGTGGATGTGATAAGCTGTGTCTAGTAAGATAAACTGTTTCACCAGGGACCTGGGGAGTGCAAAGCTCCCAACCTCTCCAGGATTCTTTGGTGGGATAGGTGTGTATGTGTGTGGGGGGGGGTGAAGGGGGTGGGGTGAGGGGAAGTAAATTACCAGCCCACCTTTTGAGCAGATGACACTAAGGTACAGAGCACTGACCTGTCCAAGGTTACAGGATAGGGAAGGGAAAAAATGGGCCTGTACTCCAGGAACCCGGCTCTTGTCCCCAGGAGGCCTCCTATTTCTAAGTGGCAGGAGGGTGTTTTTCTAAAGGACCCCAGGACTGCTGGAGGTCCTTTAGAGCAGTGTTGGCAGGAGACTGGGAAACGACCCCTCAGAGCAGTGTTGGCAGGGACCACCGTCCTTCTAACTCCAATCAATTGGCCTCCTTAAAGCTCTCAGAGTTCCAAAGTGCTCCTGGGTGCCCAGCCAGTGGCCCCTGCCGGTTTCTGTGTGAGTGGCAAAGAGACAGGCCAGGGTTCCAGGCCCTTCAGAGGAGATGCTCATCTCACAGACCAGCAAAAAGGTGGCAGCTGCCTTAGAAGGCCCAGAAAATACCATTGTTGTTAATACATATTTTTGCATTTTCCCTTTGTGTTTTTAAAATAAAAAGTTCAGACCCACTGGGCAGGGCAGAGTAGGCTTGGTGGGATAAGGGACAGTCGGGCGGCGGGGGTGGGGCACTGGAATCGGCAAGGACCAGCTTAGTTGTTGGCTTCAGACATGGAGGCCACGTGGTTGAGGCCGGTGAGCCCGGGGAGCCCCGCTAGGCCCGCGGCCCATGGGTCGGGCAGCGGAAAGTAGGGCCGCGCTGCGGCCACGTTCTCGGCCAGCGCAAAGGCCAGCAGGCCCCCTGCGTTCCTCTCGGCCTCCAGCTGGGCGCGCCCGAACAGCTTCATCTGCGTCTCCTCGAACTGTCGCTCGAGCTCCTGCAGGCTCAGGGTGCCCTTGGGTGCCGCCAGGAAGTGCTTGGTGGGGCTGGGGCCAGGGAGGCACACTGCAGCGCTGCCCAGGTGGCCACCCACCTCGCCCAGCGTGGGAGGCATCACGAAAGCCGCCTTGTCGGGGGCCGGGCCACTGGGCCCGAAGAGCAGACTGGCGGCCCTCCAGGCGGCGGGTTTGCGGCCTCGCCGGGGCCGCGCCATGCGGCAGCTCTGGCGCTTGATGTGGCGGTGCAGGTGGTCAGAGCGCGTGAAGCTCTTATAGCAGAACTCGCACTGGTAGGGCCGCACGCCCGTGTGGATGCGCATGTGGTTCTTGAGGTCGTAGTTGTGCACGAACTTGGCGTTGCAATGAATGCACAGGTAGGGCCGCTCCCCCGTGTGCTTCCGCATGTGGATCTTCAGCTTATCCTGCCTGCAATGCAGGGCCCCAGAGTCAGTCCCCCTGCAGATCACCATGAGCCACTCCTAACCCTCTGCTCTGCTTTCCTTGCAACCTGCTGAGGCTCCCTAGTGCCATGGAGTAAAATCCCACAAATGGGACTCTAAACAGGTAAGTCTACTTACCTGGATTAGAGGGATGGGGAAGGAGCAGTGTCCTGAAGAGGTCAAAGCGCCCCACGCCCCATTGTCCCCCATCCCCCCC
>CAUYPK010050710.1:0-30933 GCA_963574355.1 Loris lydekkerianus
ATGACCTCTTTTTGGTGTTAAAAAGTTTTGTGGACCAAAGTGTCTCTGCATTAGTAGGCTGAGGAAGCACTCTCGGTGATGGGGACACCTGCAGCACACGTCTATTTTCTTTATCGTGCATGTGACCCTCTGGGCTACACAGAGAGAGGCTCATTGGCCCAGGCCTTGTTTTAGTATTTTCTTGATTTCCTGTTATGTGGTTTTAACTCACACACACTAATTCCTGATAACTGCTCATCGCAGCCATTTTTTTATTTTATAGGCTGAAATCTGCCTGTAGCCTCCCGGGACTGCCTGTGTTCCATTTCCCTGCTGCTGAAGCCCCTTAGAGTCTGCCATGCCATTTACTGGGCCATGGCTATGACTTGTCCCCATGTAAATATTCACATCTCCTCTGCCACTTTTCATCTTGCATGATGCTGTGAGCCTCCTGTGAACTCCCCCAGGCACATCTGCAGGAGCCTCTCAGAGGGGCAAAGTCCCCGGTTGCAGCAGGGGAGGCCTACCGTGGGCAGGGGTGCTGAGTACTCCCAGGGTTTTCTGCCCACCAGCCATCCCCAGAGAACAGACAGGAGACCACATCCTTCCCAGCACGTGCAGTGCTCAGGCCTCCCACTCCCGCCGGCCAAGCAGGTGCAAGTATGTCTGGCTGTGGCCTCCTTTTACGATTTGCTGATTTCTTTCAGGGTCAAGGGGCTGCACATGGTTTCTTGCCACATCCTCTGTTTTGTTGTAAACTCCTGACTGTGTCCTTTGCCCGTGAACTCCCCCTCGAGCTTCATTCTTTGCACTGGACTGTGATCAGCAGAAGAGGGGTCCCCAAGGGTATCCATGTCCTAATCTAGAATGTGCCACCTACATGACCCGAGGGACCTTTGGAAGGTGGGTCATCTTGGATCACCCAGGTGGTTCAATGTCATAGTGTCTATGAAGGAGAAAGAGGGAGGTGGGAGGGACATCTAGGGGTGAAGGCCAGAGCAGAGTCCGAGCAATGCCACCCATGCCAAGGGATATAGCCGGACCCCAAAGTCGGAAAAGATTCAGAAACTGACCCTGCCCTGAGGCTCCTGCAGACACCTGATTTTAGCCCAACAAGTCTCAAGTTGAACTTGTGACCTTGAAGACTCCAAAGGAATAAGTCTGTGTGCTTTAAAGCCTCTAAGTGTGTAGAAATTCATCACAAGGCGGAAGAGAATCCATTGTGAAAGAGGTTTGCAAATATATTCTTGATAGACAGAGGGGCAAGAGGGCCAACCAGAGACCCCAGCTGTCTCAGTGAGAAGGAGAAGTTTTAGATAAAAGAGGAAAAATGAACAAACAAACATACAGAGGGAGTGGGTCTGAGGGAGGTGCCTGGAGACTCCAGGGAAGCAGTGTCCGAGGAGAACAGGAGGGAGCCAGGACTTGGCAGAGACGGCCCGAGAGGCTGGGAGCCCAGTGAGAACAGTGCCAGCGTCTGCTCCTCCTCCGTCTCTGGCTTCCTGCCCACACAAGCCCAGAGGCTGCTGCCACCAGTGAGTTGGGAAGGGCCTGGGGACAGGGCACAGGCTCCCTGTGGGGACAGCAGGCGCCAGGCACTTTTGCACACACCATGCACCTTTATCATCCCCAGGGGCTTCACTCCTCAGCTTCTGTCCTGCTCATTTCCACACAGACATTTCCAAGTTCAGCCCAGACTACAGGATCCACAGAGGCTGAGGGGTCCTGGGTGACCCGCTTGAACCCAGAGCCTGAACATTCAGGGCAGGCAGCCTCCCTGAGAGAGGGGTGGACACAAATAAAGGGAAGGGCTCTCGTGTTCACATATCACAACACGTAATGTTAAGATACTCTACACAGAGGGGCCTCTGGATTCAGTAAAATCCCACCAAACTCCCAATGACATTTTTTGCAGAAATGGAGAAATTTGTCCTAGAATGCATATAGAGTCTGAAGGACCCTGAATAGCCAAGACAATCTTGACAAAGAAGATGAAAGCTGCAGGGCTCACACTTCCTGATTCCAAAAGTCACTGCAAATCCCGTAGCAAGCTAAACAGCACGGCGGCCATGGGTTAGTGACAGACACACAGGCCTACGGAACCGAAGAGCCCAGAAATACCCTTAAAGTATCTGGCCAAATGATTTTCAAAGGAGTCCAAGACCATTCAGTGGAGAAAGAACAATCCCTTCAACAAATGGTGCTTGGAAACTGGTGTCCACATGCAAAAGAGTGAGGGTGAACACATCCCTCACAATCTGTAGAAATTAACTCAAAATGGATCAAAGACCTAAATATAAGACCCCAAACTGTAAGTGTCTTAGACGAATACACAGAGGAAAAGCTAGAGTTTACTGGATTTGGCAAGAATTTCCTGAATATGGTACCAAAAGCAGACAACACAGATAAAGCAGATAGGTAGAACCACTTCAGAACTTAGACGCGTTCTGCCGTCGGCACACACACTCGGCAGAGTGAGGGTCAGCCCGTGGGATGGGAGGGAATATTTGCAAATCAGATACCTGACAAGGGGTTAACATTTAAAATATAAATAGGGGCCCTAAACTCAACAAGGAATCAACCCAATTTAAAAATGGACAAAGGTATATATATTTCTCTAAAGAAGGTAAACAAACGGCCAACCAGCACATGAACCCAACACCACAGCATCAGGGAAATGTGAACCAAGCCACACCGCCGCACACACACTGCGGTGACTGTTGCCCACAGACAAAAGCTGAGTGTCAGAGCCAGATGCTAGGTCGCTGCCCCGGCCCATACCCCATGCCTGCATGCGGGGGTATGGCTCCCCATCAGTGCCGGGAGCCCGTTGTCTCAGTCAGGTAACGCTCTCCTGGAGGAGCCTGCTGTCCTACTCAGGTCAGAGGTGCTGGAACACCTCAAAAGTGCAGCAGTCAGTCTTAGTCGGAGCCTGGACTGGCGTCTCCCGTGGTTCTTTGTAGAAGTGATCCCAAGGCTACTTACACCACAGGTGTGGAGACTGCCAAGCAATGAGGTACGTGCTCTTTAATATCAGAGAGACCAATCCCTTCCCCATTCCCTTATTCTAAGGTGTTTCTTTTAAGGTGTCTTCTACAGCTGAGGTGTTGGTAAAGAAGTAGAAAAACTGGGATCCTTGTGCACTGTTGGTGGGAGTGCAAAGTGGTCCAGCTGCCACAGACAATGGTGTGGAAGTTCCTCAAAAAATAAACAGAATTACCATATTTTCAGAAATCCCATTTCTGGATATGTATCCAAAATAACAACACAGAGTCATAAAAAGGTGTTTGTACAGTCGTGTTTATAGCAGCATTGTTCACAGCAGCTGAGCATGAAGAGACCCAAGTCTCCATGGGCAGATGAGTAGATAAACACATGCACCCTCTCACACACTTTCACACAATCTCACACACACACGCGCATGCGCGTGCTCACATTTTGTTACTCCCAGCAGCCCCGAGGTCCCCACCACCACCCTGGTGTCCCATCCATGCCCCAAGTTTCAGAAGGAAGCACAGAGACACTCATGAGGGAAGTGGGTCTAGAAACAGCACTTTCACCACCACGCATGGAGCATCCCAGGCTTGTGGGATCCAGGCTGTGCTTAGTGCTTCCTCACCCCTCTACCAGCTTGCTGGGTCCTGTTGACGTCCCACCAGACACCTGCCTCACCAACCAGCCATCTCTCCAGGAATACTCATGGGTAACAGAGTAACTAGGGTGCTGAGGTAAGGACATACCTTGCCCCAGGTGCACCTGTTATCCAGCCAGACTCCGAGTAGGGACCAAGGCGGCCACCTGCATTTCCAGTGTGTGATAAAGGAGAAGCACTTGGGTTGCCTGCACTTGCCCAGCTTTGGTCTCATGAGGACCATGCCTGCCCCCCATGCCATGCCAGCAGGATATGGAGCCTCAGCACTCCAGCACCCCTCCCCTGTGGGTGCTTGGGCTCCGCTGTGTCAGAACCAGGCTGCCTGGCCCTGACTTCTCCATGCACGGGGGTCCAAATTGATGACCCCATTAGGAGCTGGGTTGTCCACCTGAAACTGGCTTCCCCAAGGCTCTTCCTGTCTTGAGGCCACAACTGCTCTGTATGAAACCCTGTGCCCATCTGTCACAGCCAACTGATTTTGTTTGCCCCCTCCTGGTGTCTGTGGTTTTTGTCTTTCAGCCTCATTTCTGCCCGCACCTTGGTGCTAAGGTGCACCTCGCCTTTCCTTTGGCCCACTTTGCTAGGCCGAGACCCATGGAGGCCAGAACTTCCCCTTGTGTGTCTGTGGGAGAGAACTCAGGGGCCCCTCGATGGCAAAACCGCACAGTGCAGGGGGCTGGTCAGAGAAAGGCCACCCTGCCCCACCCTTCCCTAGCCCGCTGGCTGCTCCAGGTCTAAGGAGTGAGGATGGGAAAATCTTAAAATAAAATCTTAGGGTTCCCTCCAGCAGCTGACTGATTGGATCCCCTCTTGGCCAAGAGGTTCCCCCCTAACGGAGTTGCTAGTCCTGAGAAGGGACATCAGACATGCCTGTCATATCCTGTCCCTCCTTAGTGACATCCTCTGTGTGTCTCATTACCAGGCCTAAGGCCATACAAGACACACCCCCAGGTCCTGAATGTGTACAACAAGCCCCTTCTGTCTGGGCAATTTGCTATAGTGTGTCTTTGACTAGCAGGCCCTACCTTAACTCAGCATGCCTGCTCCCTGACTCCTGGTCTGCTAGACAAAGCCTAACTCTTTCAGCCAATTGTGAACTAAACAATCTATAAACCCACCTATAACCTGTAAGCCTCTGCTTTGAAATGTTCTCCCTTTTTAGACCAAACCAACATGTATCTTCCAGGTTTGATTTATGACTTTGCCTGTAATTCCTGTCCCCCTAAAATGTATGAAGCCAAACTGTGACCCCGTCACTGTGAGTCCACTTGCTCAAGGCTTCTTGGGTGTGGCTCCAAGCATTGTCCTCAAATACGGCTCAGAATAAATCTCCCTAAATTATTCTACAGAGTGTGGCTTCTTTCCATGGACGAAGCTCCTAGGGTTTGTGCAGCTGCTCCCAGCAGGGAGACCTCTGAGTCCCAAGGGAGGGACAACGCCCTCGTCCTTGCTTTTAGTTCTATAGTGGCACTCAGGGTCCTGCTCTCTGTTAGGGTGGGGACTGCAGCTTGGGGCACACGGGGCCTCCAGATGCTTGAGTACAGCCTTTTGACTGAATCCAGTTTTTACAGAACAACCCCTTTTAATAAAGGGATGGGGGACCTGTGGCCTTAGGGCCTCAGGCTCCCATTCTGAACAGACCATAGTTGGTTCCATCAGATTTCTTCCTCAGCTTCTAGAGAAAACTCTGAGGAAAGAACAGGCTAGACCAGCAGTTCTCAAGGCGGGATTTTGCCCTGGGGAATGTTTGCCAACCTCTGGAGACATCTGTGGCTGTCACTGCTGGTATCCAGCAGGGTGAGGCTAGGGATGCTGTGAACTCTGAGCAAGGCCCAGGATAGTCTCCCAAAATGAGAAGTTGTTTATCCCTCATGTCTGTAGTGCGAGGCTGGACCCTGGGAACCTCACAGGCACCACCAGCCTGGTCAGGGGGAAGCAGCCAGGTGTCCTAGGCAGAAGCAGATACTCAGATCTCAGGGAGTCTTCCTTTGGCTCTGCTCCCTCCCTCCAGCAGAACAGGGGAAACTTGTGTTTGAGGGTGAGTGGAAGGCCCTCTGTGATTGCTTGGGCTCTGTGTGGGGAACATGGTTGTTTGGAGCAGCTGCCCAGGAGGGGTCATTCTGGAAACATCGTAGACACGGAGGCTGTGAAGACAGACAGCTCCATGTCTCTTGATGCCACCCTAAGTTTAGAAATCAAAACGCTGTGAGTGTGACAAGCAGATGGTCAGACCACGTCCATGTGCCAGGTGTTTTAATGAGGCTGGCCCGAGTAGGCAGCATCCCCAGCCGCATTCCTGCAGTCACCTAGGATACCCCATTACCCCATTAAACCACAGCCCTGGCTCCAGGGCCTCAGGTGGAAACCCTGAAAAGCTGCTGGACATTAGCATGACAAAGGGCCACCACCTGGGGCCTCAGGACAGACGCTGAGGTTTGTTTGTCTTTTTGTTTTGTTTCCTTAAACAACGTCCTGGAGAGCTTTGCTCCCTCTGGTAACCAAGCAGCAAGACTTTTTGCTCAAAATAAACGTTTGTAATTTTTCACCCAGTCACCCTAGAAACTTCTCAAATGATCTCTTTGGAGGAGCAGACACTGGGCTCCATCCACCACCACCCCCGCTCCCCAGAGGCTAATGAGGGACTGTCCCTGTCCTCTCCCTGATTAGTGTTTATTACACTGCAGAGCTGAGTCTGTTTTCTCTAAGCCCTTTGTATCTCCTCATGCGTGCGTGTGTGTGCCTGTGTGTCTACGTGTGTGTGCACACACGTGTGTAGGTGCATGTGTGTTCATATGCATGTTAGGACTGCCAAACACTAATTCATACTGCAGAACCTCCGGGGGAGCACACCTACCTGGACACTCTGGTGAGCCCAGGGCCAGGGCCTTCAGGAGAGGCAGAGGGGCCAAGCATGCTCCAAGGGGAACCAGATGGACAGTGTGGATGTGTTTAGAGCCACCTCTGGTAGAGCTGCTGTGTGAGGCTGAACCCTGAGAGGCTGGCGTGTATAAAATCCAAGTGCCTCGTTACTTCCCAGAAATACCTGCCAGTGTTTTGCTCCCAGCCTGCCAACCTATTCAGAGGGGAAGGGATTCATACAGGCTTTCATGTCACCTTCCTGGAAGGAGACTCTAGGGGGATCACTAGAGGTTTGGGGTGCCCAAGCACAGGGTCCAAACCAAACCACCATGTCCTCCACTCACAAAGCCTGATTGAGAATTTGTGAGATGCCCAACTCAAAGGAGGGCACGACGTTTCTAGCCCAGGGTGATGTCCAGGGCCTCTGTTGGGTGAGTCAGTAGGGCCAGAGGACAGTTCCAGCTGCTGGAGTAAGAGGAAGACTTACGTGCTGTGGCAGTGATGCAGGGAGTTGGTGGCCCCCGAGTGAACAATGCCACCCCTGGGAGAGCCAGTCAGCAGAGCAGGTCCCTGCATCCACTGAGCTCCCAGAGCAGCAAGAGCCGGTCAGCAGAGCAGGTCCCTGCATCCACTGAGCTCCCAGAGAAGCAAGAAGACCTGTTGGAATCCTGGCGTGCAGACCAGCCTGAGGGACCGGATGGCTAGGACATTCTTACTTAGGCTTATGTTAGGGGAAGATGTAGTAGTTTTGAAGAAATCTGAGTGAGTGCTTAGAAGAACAGGTGAATCTGAGTACACATCTTAAGGCTTACAGACATTCAGCTGTAATTGAAGGCACCATTTTTATTGATATTTCAAAAGTTATCTGTAAACAAAAATATTTTGGCACCAGAACATATTTTCCTTTCCTGTAACAGGTAGTCTATGTTCAAAACAATGGCTGTATTCATATCATCAAATAAAAAGAACTTCTCCATGAAAAGAAGAACTCTGTCGTTTACTTACTCAGAGATGTAGTCTCAGCTTCTGAAACAATGCTAGATAACTGATACTTACCCAAGAAATATTGTTACCTGAGGAAACACACCTGACACAGACACACACAACCCACACATGCCACACGCTACACACTACACACACACACACACACACCATACATGCCACACGCTACACACTGCACACACACACACCCCACACATGCCACACGCTACACAGTGTGACTTCTGTGTTTTAATAGTCCTATTGCTTCTGTGCTTAGAAGACATAGAGTGTGTATAGCCTGCACATTATGTAGAGATTTTATGAAATATAAGTGTTTCTTTGACAAATTTTAAAATTAATTTAATTCAAAAATTATAAAAAACATGTAGGTATAGAGTTGTTTATCAGATATCATCAAGTGAAAAAATTAGATCACACAATAGGATACAAGGTAATGATTCTATGTTGGTTTAAAAACACAAACACACACCCCTAGGAAGACATTAGAATATGTACCCATGTGTTGGCAGCAAAGTTTTCTTCCCTACATCTTTATTTTGTATCTTTTCATTTTTAATCAATATGTGCTTTCTTCTGAGCCTGTCTGGTCCTGGCACCCTCACCTCGCAGGCCTCTGCTCCCTGTGCTGCTAGGTCCAGCTTTCCACATTTTCTCTTTGTGGCCCCAGAACCCCCTGGATATGGCAGAGCCTTCAGTCCCTGCACCCAGTGGAGTGTCCCTGAAGTGCCTG
Organism: Loris lydekkerianus; assembly: GCA_963574355.1. Classification (NCBI taxonomy): domain Eukaryota; kingdom Metazoa; phylum Chordata; class Mammalia; order Primates; family Lorisidae; genus Loris; species Loris lydekkerianus. Next base: position 8,223 of record CAUYPK010050710.1, read on the forward strand.
CCTATTTGTGCACAGTACCCCGCAGGGGGACAGGCCTATTGTGGGTCCCTGCCTCTCTCAGGGGACTCCAGGTTCTATGGGAGAAGAGACAACAGTCCACTGCTTTCTGGTACATCTGGATGCAGAGGAACCGGGTTGGTCGCAGCAGCTCCACTGCATCAGGTGTGAGCAACCCATGTCAGGGAGAATCCCTGGTGGGTGGCATAGACTGTTTCCCTGGGGAGGGCCTCAGAACATCCCGTACAGAGTCTGTTTGGTTCCTCCCTGGTTTCCTCTGACCTCCCAGGCTGGTGGGCTTGGACACCTTCTTTGGGCCTCAAGGCCAGGGCTTCACAACAGCCCACACAGCCAGCTAGGCCCTTACATCCTGTTCGCTAGAACAGGAGAGAAAGATGGAAGGAGGTACCAAAGGAGGCAGCAGGCAGAGAGCTGAGACTTCCCTGTGACCAGGTCTTTGTGTGCCAGGCAGTGTGGAGTGAGACAGACAAACTCCTGCCCTCATGGAGAAGATCCTGACTGGCAATCTGCACCATTCATGATTTAGCCACCACTGGATGAGCATGTAAGTGGGGGACCGTGGGGGTTGGGGGTTCAGGACCAGCCACCCAGGGTTGGGGCTGGGAAGGCATCTCCCTCTAGAAGTACCTTCTGGACTGGGATCAAGCTTGGAAGGTCTGTGGTGTGCTGAGGTGTTTATTTCTGCCTGCAGGAGTGTCTGAGAGAAAGAAAAGAAACTTTGGGTTCCCCTTGTGAATGACTACTGCCCTGCACCATGGGATGGTGGGGGCTGGCCGACTGTTGTGCCAGCACATTTGCTGTGGGGACGCTTCTTACCCTGTACTGCAGACTGGCTGGGGCTCTGAGGGACACACTGGCATACCAGGAAGTATGGCGGGCCGGTGGAGCAGAGAGGTCACGGGGCCACAGGGTGGGTCCTCAAGGCACAGGAGGCTCCTCTGGCAGAGGAAGCTGCTCACTTCCACACTGCTCTCTCCAAGGACCCTGCTAATCTGCTGCTGCAGAAAGACAAATAACACAACAGTCCTGCTCACTGGGAAGAGAAAGGAGGCCAAAATCTAAATGACCAGGCACTACCTTTAGAAGGGAAGGGAAGAGGGCTCTGGTTTATTTGTTCTTTTACAGGATAGAAACCAGAATGGGAGCTCTTGTCAGGCCAGAAATGGGTAGTTCAGTCATGACAGGGAAGTTAAGGGCCGACAGATGAAGCTATTTTAAACTACATGTTTTAGAAAGTAATTTTTCTCATTGTCACTTTAGGGGACCCTAACAGAAGAAAACACCGCAAAATAAGAATACTATGAATGCACACTGGCTCTGTACATTTCCTGGCCTTTGTTTTTTTTTTTTTTTTTTTTGCAGTTTTTGGCCGGGGCTGGGTTTGAACCCACCACCTCCAGCATATGGGGCCGGCACCCTACTCCTTTGAGCCACAGACGCTGCCCAAGGCTCGTGATTTTTCTACCAAAATTTTAGGTAGATAGCTAAATCGATATGTGGCTAGGTAGACAGACATACAGACAGAGGAGTAGGTAGACTGATAATCAACCACACCATATCAATCCACCCTGTGAGCACAGCAAACACACAGGGTGAGCTCCATAAACAGAGTATTCATCAGGCACTGCTTCTTATGACAAGTGATCACCAAGGCTCTGCTCCGTGAAGGACCCTCAGTAAGCCGAGCACAGGCGGTGCCTTCCAGGGGTTGTTTCCTGAACAGGTGAGGTGGCTCAGCCTCCCCGACCTGGGATTCTGGCTTAAAAATTATAAGCTTTTAAAAGCGTTTCAACACTGAGATCTGGAAACTTCATAATATAGTATTGTGATTAGAGGGAAAGTAGATTTAATTTAAAGTAATTTAATCCAATTTAATTAATTAAATTTAATCTAACTTGCTGGCAGTCTGAAAAGAGTTGCTTTAAGAAAGGTTAAGTGGTCTACAAATCAGTGCAGAACTAGGAAGAAGAAATTTTTAGATAATCCCAGATCAGATTTTATTAACCTTAAAACCTGAAAGAATCTTCTTTTGTCTTCAGATTTTCTGCTTACATGAATAAAGGGAAACAGTAATATCCCCCAAGGAAATATTATTGAGAGGGTCTTATCAATTATTGAGATGATAATTCATTTCAGAAAGGCTGCCATTCTCTTTCTGTCCACTTTGCACTCACTCTACTTTCAGTGAGTAAGCTTGGGTTTACTTTGATCTTAGGTTTTCTTGCAATGCTGTTGTTATATAAAGTATTTCTGCCCACGCATTCATGTTGATTTAAGAGTATTAGATATCTGTACACGTGGAATCATGAATTCTAGAGAAGGAGTGTTCCAAAGTGCTGTTACAACAGTTAGGAAGGACTGGGCTATGCTATGCTAACATTTCCAAGATCTCCAAGGATAAATAAAATCAGGTTTATTTCTGCTTTGTGCTACACTTTCATGGTGGGTCAACAACAGCATCCCTGCTTATCATTGCTCAGTAGTCCAGGGTGAGGAAGTTCTACTTGGATAACTGCTGGTTGTTACAGCAGTAGGGATAATAAAAGCTCTAAAAACCATGTGCTCACTCTCAAAGTCTCTGATTACATCAGACATATTCTTGCTTATATGTTATTGGTCACAGCCAGTCATAAGGACATGTGCATAGCCAAGAAGGTGGGACTACATAACTCTCCACTGGGAAAAATGCCAAGTGTGCAGATAATAGTGGAGTCTTGCCCTTGCACTGATGTAGCAGGTACAATGATCCTCATGTGACTTTCTTCCCAGTGGTTCCAACTTAAGCAGTCCTATGATAGCAGCTATGACAGGAGAAGGCTCAGCCCTTTCCACAGGAAAAGCACAGTCAAAAGTAAAAGCACAGTAACTGCATTGGCATGTGGACCTGACGCTTTTGTCCCAGAGCCACAAGGATGTCCACTAGAGAACTGGACCAAGCTGACTCTGCAGTGAAGAGGCTGAATCCACATCAGCCCTGCAATGTCTGTGGTGGTTACCCCCTCTATACCAATGGCTATAGAGCTACAGCATCCATGGCCTTACAGGACACAATGGCACCTTGTGGGTCACAACCTGACTAGAACTACACCACTGAAATGTGTTGAACAAGAAGCAGAGAGATTCTCCTACTTCAGTTGCTGTGAAAAAAAATTAAAGGCTCTTCTACCTTGGTACCTGTGGAGGAAGATGGATTTTACTCCATCAGTAACTATACAGAAGAAAAGATTCCACCTCAGTAACTGTGAAGTAGAAAAAAACTTACTACCTTCGAAACTGTGGGGGAGAAAAGTCTTCCACCTACGTACTTATGGGAAAAATTAACTACTCTTGTAATAGGAATTGTACACAAAGAGAGATTTTCCAACTTCATAACTTTTAAGAAAAAGGGATTCTTAGTAACTGTAGAGAAAAAAAATTCTCATACCTTAGGACCCGAGAAAACACTGACATTCACCACTCTCAGTAACTGAGTAGAAAGACAATTTTTTTTTTTTTTTTTTTTTTTTTATTTTGAGACAGAGTCTTATTATGTTGCCCTATGTTGTTTTACTATGTTGGCGTCACAGCTCACAGCAACCTCAAACTGTTAGGCTCAAGTGATTCTCTTGCCTCAGCCTCCCAAGTAGCTGGGACTACAGACACCCACCACAACACCTGGCTATTGTTTGGTTGCAGTTGTCATTATTGTTTAGCAGGACCAGGCCAGGCTCGAACCTGCCAGCTTTAGTGTATGTGGCTTGCACCTTACTCACTGAGCTACAGTCGCCAAGCCAAAGAAAGACACTTTACGTCAGAAACCCTGAGCAAGTGGATGGAGCTGGAACATATTCTTCTTAGTAAAGTATCTCAAGAATGGGAAAAAAAGTATCCAATATACTCAATACTACTATAAAATCAATATATAATCACCTATACAATCATATGAATGGCAAAATATATACTATAGTCCAGAAAGTAAAAGGCAAGAGGAGAGAGAGGGGAAGGGAGGAGGGATATGGGAAAAGGGAGGATGTTTGGGGGGGCCTCACCTAATGTGCATGATGCAATGGTACATTTCAAAACTATTAGGAAATGAGTATAATTGTGATGGATGTGTTACATAGTTCAATGTAAGCATTTCACACTGTATATTGAAATGCATCAATGTAGAAAGTTATGATTTAATAAAAAATAAAAAAAAAGTAAGTTAAAAAAAAAAAAGAAACCATGAGCAAGGACAGATCCCTCTACCTAAGGATCTATGGAGAAAGACGCTTTTGTGGAGAAAGATGCTTTATTTCAGTAACTGTGAGCACTGACAGAAACCTCTATCTCAGTAACTGTGAGGAAAGACTTCGGTAAATGTGAATAAGAATGAATCTGTCTACCTCAATAATTGTAGAGAAAGACACCTTTATATCAGAAACTGTGAGCAAGGAGAGATCTTTGCACCTAAGTAATTGTGGAGAAAGAGACTTTTACTTCAGTAACTGTGAATGAGGACAGAGTACTCTGTCTTATTAACTATGGAGAAAAACACTTTTACTTCAAAAACTTTGAGGAAAGACAGATTCCTCTACCTCAGTAACTATGGAGAAAGACACTTTTACTTCAGTAACTGTGAGTAGGGATATATCTCTCTAACTCAGTAAATGTGGAGAAAGACATTTTTTTCTTCAGTAACTGTGAAAAAGGACAGATACATCTACTACAGTGTCCGTTAGTAAGGACAAAGAGCTCCACCTCAGTAAATTTGGAAAAAGCACTTTCACTGCAGTAACTGTTGACCAAGGACAGATCTCTCTACCTCAGTAACTATGGAGAAAGACACTTTTACTGAAGTAACTGTAAACAAGAACAGATTCCTCTACTCACTAACTGTAGAAAAAGACACTTTTACTTCATCCATTAGTAATGACAGAGTCCTCTACCTCAGTAACTGAGGAGAAAGACACTATTACTTGAGTAACTATAAGCAACAACATAATTCATTACCTCAGCAACTGTGGAGAAGAATATTTCTACTTCAGAAACTGTGAGCAAGGACAGATCATTCTACCTCAGTAATGGTGGAGAAAGACATTTTTACATAAGTAACTGTGAGCAAGGACAGATACCTCTACCTCAGTAATGATGGAGAAAGACACTATTACTTCAGTAACTGTGAGGAAGGACAGATCACTCTGCCTCAGAAACTGTGGAGAAAGACACTTTCACTTTTTAGCAAATGTGAGGAAGGACCGATGCCTCTGACTTAGTAATTGTGGAGAAACATACTTTTACCTCAGAAACAGTAGGTAGGGAGAGAATTCTCTACCTCAGTAACTGTGGAGAAAGATACTGTTACTTGAGTAACTGTAAGAAAAAACATAATACACTACTTCATCAACTGTAGATAAGGACACTTTTACTTGAGAAACTGTGAGCAAGGACAGATCACTCTACCTCAGTAAATGTGAACACAGACACTTTTATTTCAGTAATTTTGAGCAAGGACAGATCCCTCTACCTAATTGACTATGGAGAAAGGCACTTTTACTTGAGAAACTGTGAGCAAGGACAGATAGCTCTACCTCAGAGACTAGAGAAAGATACTTTTACTTCAGTAACTGTGAGCAAGTACTGATCACTCTACCTACGGAACTATGGAAAAAGATAATTTTATTTCAATAACTGTAAGGACAGAGTTCTCTACCTCATTAACTGGAGAAAGACACCTTTGCTTCACTAACTGAAAGCAAGGACAGATTGGTCTACCTCATAAACTATGAAGAAAGACACTTTTACCTCAGTAACTGTAAGGGCAGAGTCCTCCAACCCATCAACTAAATAAAGGCACCATTACTTGAGTAACTATAAGAAACAACATAATAGATTACCTCAGTAACTGTGGATAAGGATACTTTCACTTCAGAAACTATGAGCAAGGGGACATCGCTCAGTAATTGTGGAGAAAGACACTTTTACAAAAGTAACCAGGAGCAAGGACAGACCCCTCTACCTAATTGACTTTGGAGAAAGGGACTTTTGCTTCATAAACTGTGAGTAAGGACAGATCATTCTACCTCAGCAACTGTGGAGAAAGACACGTTTACCTCAGAAATTGTAACAACAGAGAGATCTCATTAACTCAGTAACTGTGGAAAAAGATACTTTTACTTCAGTATCTATGAGCAAAGACAGATGTCTCTACCTCATTGACTGCAGAGAAACACACTTTTGTTTCAGAAAGTGTGAGCAAAGACACATCCCTCTACCTCAGTAACTGTGGAGAAAGATGCTGTTACTTCAGCAATTGTTAGCATGGAGAGAGTCCTCTACCTCAGTAACTGTGGAGAAAGGCTTTTACTTCAGTAACTGTAAGGAAGGACAGATCCCTCTACCTCAGTAATCTTGGAGAATGACACTTTTACTTCAGTAACTGTGAGCAAGAATATATCCCTCTACTTTAGTAACTGTGGAGGATGACAATTTTATTCCAGTAACTGTAAGCGAGGACAGAGTCCTCTACTTCAGTACCTGTGAAGGAAGGTAGATTCTCATACTCCTCTACCTAGGGAGAAGAATGAATTTTCCTAGTTCTGTACTGGCGAAGAAGAATGAATTCCCTTCTCCATTCCTATGAAGAGGAGAGTTTTCTATGTCCATAATTGACTCTGTCGTCAGTGACTATGAAGGAGAGATTCTCCCAACTCAAGAACTGTGTGGGGTGATGCATTCTTCTACCCTTGTTACTGTCAGGGGAAATGGATATTCTACCCCCATAACTGTGCAAAGGAACAGATTCTCTTAGGAACTGTAGAGAAAAATTAACTTTCCTTTTTTCAGTAATCATGGAGAAGAATGGATTCTTTTACCTGAATGATTATAGAGAAAAATGGGTTTTCTTCCCAGTAACTGTGAAGAGAGGAATGATTTTCCCACCTCAGCAACCCTTGTGGGAGTGGAGGGCGGGGGGGCAGGGGGGCGGGGGCGGGGTGTGTGTGTGACATTCTCTTGCCACTCATGTGAGAAGAAATTTGGGCTATTGGTCACCATACTCCTACTGTAGGCATTGCCAGGGCTCCTGATTTGTCCTATAGGCCTGGGGAGGTTCAGGGTGGGATGAGGTGAGCTCTGGGTCCTGGTGACAGGCAAAATCTACCATCTCCTCTGTCATAGCTTAGTGCAGATCATCAGAACTTAGAGCCTAGGTGTGAACAGGGACTCTCTTCCAATCTTCTGTAAAAGCTCCATTTTGAGGGGCCTGTGAAAGGTGTGTGGTATCAACACCCCCTCCCATACCATGGGAGTGCACCTGCAAACACATGGAGAAGAATCTGGATAATACCTTTTAATACCAGGACCACAGCTGGAAGTCAAACCCTGACTGGAGATATAACAGTGTAGAATTGTAGCTAACTGTGGATAAGACCTGCATTTGAACTATGGCCATAGCAGTTATCAACTGTGAGTCCATGGGGGAATAGTTACCGAAACCGGAATTATGAAGGCACTCCTGCCTCAGGCTGGCTGTGAGAAATACTTAAGATGACTTGTGCAAATCCCTTGGAGCAATGCTTACCACAAAGTAAATGTGAAATATTAGCTATAAAGTTTCTTTCCCTGAGGAAAACATTGATTAGATTATGGTGAGCTAGAAATAAAGGCCATTTTCCTTAAAAAGTGCCCTTGGTTCCTGTCCATGATTCCACCAGGCAGAGTAGTGAGCTGGCACGAGGCGAGGCTTACTCTACTCTTCTGCGGGGACTCATTGCTGAGTATGGAAGTTTGTGAGTGACTCTGTCAAAGGGAAATGCCTTTACTCCTTGGACTAGTGACCCTGATGTGGGGTGTTTAGGAAATTCCCTCATAGCCCCAGGGCCCCTTGTCCTTGGATTGTCCTTGTAGCTCCCCATGCTATGAGCTGCATGAGTCATTGCTAAGCCACCAGGACACACCAGGTGCCTCTGTGTTTCCTAAAGAATCAAGAGCCAGAGAGGAATAATTTTTTTCACTCAAAATGCTTTTTTGTGTGATATCTCTTACTGTGCTGGTTATAGGTACCCTAGACAAAGGTGTAGGCTGCCACCTCAAGGACCTCACAGGATGACTGCAGAGGCAAACAAGTGAACCAGCACCTGTGTGCAGGCTCCAGCCAGCACCTTGACCTCGGCCCAATCATGGGAAGGGGTGACAGAGGTACCAGCTCCCAGGACAGAGGGATTAAGGCCCTGGGTTGGTGGGGCACACACAGGACAACAGCGATAGTTCACTGCCAAAAGGTGTAAGGGAATTGAATCTGTGGAGGTACATCACAGAGGCTTCCTGTGACTGTACTTCAGAGCCCAGGGCACCGGGGATCTCCAAGGGAAATTTAAGTTGAGAAGCGACATGATTGGATTTGCATTAGAAGCACTTCTCTGAGAGTGGCCTCAATACGCTTTGTGAAGCACTAGGATTGTGGTGAGGAGCCAGATGCGGGTGCCAGGCGATTCAAGCCTGGGAAGGCCCTGAAGGACAGAGGCAAGTGACCCTGGGAACAGAGGCGTGGCCTAGTGGTCTGCTGCACATGGACCCTGCCCAGCTCCCCAGAAAGGGAGCTGGGGCCTGGCTTGAATTTCACAGTCCATGGGCAAGTCTGAAGCCCACAGGACACACCTCTTCTCACAGCTGTCTCCTCCATTGGGTCTTCCCGAGCCTGGAGGCAGCAGGTCTCTAAAGTTTCTCCTGTGAAGGCCATGCCCAGGCCCACACTCAAATTAGCTCCTCCTGGCATAAGACCAGCACTTTAGCTTCACCACATGTACAGTGACATGCAATTATACATCTGGGCATGTGGTTATTTGCTTTGTATTTAGTTGCCTACAGACTGTGATCTCCACAGGCACAGAAGTCCCATGCCCAAGCCTGTCTGGCTCCTCACAGAGCTTGTGTGTTTCTGGAGGCTGAGAGGACCAAGGCCATTCTGCCAACGTATGTGCACTGAGCAAAGGTGTGCTGTGAGATGGGGTCTGCGACAGCCTTCCTTTCATTGAGAGAGATCCCAGGGCAGAACATTGAGGATGTGGCTGCCTAGTCTGCTGGGATAGGGAGTGTGGCTCCTATGTGGAAGAACTGGCCTGGGGTCTGGGTGGCAGGAGCTTGTCCCCACCCCCACCTCTGCCCTTCCCCTGCAGAACTCCCTCTCCCACCACCTGCTCCAAGGCACCATTTATTGCTCAGTGTGGTGGGGAATGAAGCCACTCATTACTCAGAGAGGTGGTTAGCACATCTTTGGAAGCTTCCAATGTGTGCCCAGGCTAGCACTTTCCGGGGGATGGGTGTATGCAGACAGTTTGTAATATCTGACCTGGACTCAGACTTTTTGAGTCTGAACCTCACTGCTCTAGTGGGCCTGGGGAGTGGCACCCAACCTGCTTGTCTGGACAGCAAATGTGTGTGAGCAGTGATGAGTGGAGTGACATAGGTCCTGCTAGGATCCCGTCACGCTCCACCTCTCTCCAGCAGGTGCCACCAGAGCAGGATGCCTTCAGGGGAGGAAGACGCTGCTGGGAACCCAATGACCCCAGGCCTGCACTGTGTGGCTTTGCATCCTGTCTTACAAAATAACGTTAAATTTAGGGCAATCACACAAAATTATTGTTTTGCAGGTTGAAAGCAGTCGAATACTCACACATTTATAAGATTCACATTGTTCCAACTAAGTGTAAAAATTTGAGACAATTTCAAAAGAGATTTCTGGTAGAGGATCCTTTCACATCAGAGACTTCAGCACTCAAACCAGTCACATGATGAAGTTAGTGCAGGTGTTTTCTTACCACCTTAGAGGTGGGAGAACTGATGCTCAGAGTTTAAGTGCAGTGTCTGAGCCCAGAATAGTAACAGTGCCTGAGGTTTCTCTGATTTTACACTCAGAGCTTCTTCTCAAAAGTCCAACAGACTTAATTCCTCTGGACAGCCCTCTCCCTGTGGCGACCCCTGACTTGGGACCCAGGCTCCAGGCAGCCGTCTATCTGAGGTGGGCCCTGCTTGGGATCCGGATTCATCACAGTCCCAAGCTCTGCAGCAGACTCAGCCCCTGCACCGGGCCCATAGCTCTTAACTGTGCCTTCTGCTCATGCCGACTGCCCTGGCTCCGTGGGATCCTCCACGGAGACACCACGGAGCTCCACACCTGTCTGGAAGCCTCTGCCTTGGCGGCTCAGGGCCAAACACTCTCTGAAACTTGGGGCTGCTGTACCCCTCTTTGGTTCATGGGATTTCGTGTCCTCTTGGGACTGCCAGTGGGAATGTGTCCACAGTTGGCCCTTCTGCATGCCTCACCCCAGACTGTGGTGAAAGGCTGGCGTTTTCTACCACCTTCTGCCCTATCTCCCCAAGCTCTGCAGAATTCTTCTGAATTTCCTCAGGCTGAGTGTTTACTCTTTATCTGAACCCTTCACCAACCAGTTGTAACCCAAGGCCTGTGATCCCTGGTGCCCGAGATCCCCAGCTTTCCCCTTGACCTCCTCCTGTGCCTCTTGGGGTGAGGGACAATGTCAAGTGTCGGTGCTGTTTTTAATGAAGTACATGGTAGGCATCTGAGGATAAAGGGAGGGCCCTAAGGTGTGCACAGTCATCCTAGAACACAGGTGCCTAGGAAGTCCATCTCACATTCTGAGGGCAATGGACAAACTGGAGCCTGCCAGCAGCTGGGGAAGGTTACCCTGGGAGGCACCCCTCAGTATGGGAGTGAGGGAGAGTCCCACCAATTGATATGAAAACAGGCTGAGTACATGGGCCTCCCACCAGCTTCACCGGGATGCTGGCATGGCACAGGCCTTCCTGGTGCCCAGACTGCACACCACATGAGGAGTGATGGTCTTCCTTCAAGGTTGTCTCCAGCAGCACATGATCTGGCTGGGTCTGGGCAGGTAGGACTGGATAGTTGTCGAGATGAGCATTACACTGGAGGTTTTCAGCTGAAACCTGCAAATACACCCAGAGGTGCCAGCACTTCACACTCTCTGCCCTGTGTGTAGTGCCAAGGGCTCTTTGCCCACTGGGCAGCTCTTTCCCTGCTTGGCCACCTTGGTCTTAGGATGCAGCCAACATGTCCTCCTTGAGCTGGTCAAGTGACCCTCAGCCAGCTGCCCATGAACAGGACCTAGACCCCACCCAGACCAGCTGGACCATCCCCTGAGCCTGTGCCCTGGACCTGGTCCACGTGAGCCAGTGTATTTGCTTTCTCTCCTAGAAATCATTTAACCATAATAAAACAGCCTGCTCGGAAGAAGTTGCGGAGACAGATGGTGGGTGTGGCTGCACAATGTGAATGCATTCAATTCCACTGAACTGTGCACTTAAAAGTGGCTAAAATGGTAAATTTTATGTTACATGTATTTACCACAACAAAAAACATGGAAAACAGTAAATACTGACCTCTCTAGCTTGCCCTGAGACCACTGGCTTCATGTGTCAATGTGGCATAAAGGAAACTTCAAAGCTTTAACCCACAGACAGTGCCATTAATTGCTTAATGCCAGGTAAATTTCTGTGCCTTGTTACCTCAACTGTACAGTGGGAACAAATAACATAGTCCTCTGGGATGCAGACACAAATGAAGCCACGTCCATAAGCCTGCTTTGGCCGCTGCAGATGGTGCTAAAACATCACCTCACAGCCAAGAACAAGAAGAGAGCAGCTGCCCACCTGGGCAGTGCCACCGGCCCTCAGGAAGAAACCCCCGCTCTGATGTGACCCAGACACTGTGGAATTTCAGCCCAGGAAACACAGCCAGTCTTGTGGGAACTAACACCCACCGCTCTTGGAGAAGCATCACCCCAAGGGGTTGCAGTTCCTGCCTTCAGGGTGGTCCATTAACAAGTGTTTGAAAGTCCCGTTTGTCCTTAGGTTCCATGTGAATGTCTGCACGTGCAGTGGTATGTCAGGAGTTCTTCATCATTTGCTGATGTGAAATCACTTGTCCTCTGTTCAGCTTAAGTGTGCCAAAAGTGGGGAGGAGGGCACTGCCAGAGCAGAGACCTCCACTCACCTTAGTGCTGCCACCAGAGGCAATCACCTGTTGGTGGGAGGGGTTCCCCCTGGTCACAGGGTGGCAGTCACCCAGCACCTGGTTCCTGAGACGCCCAGAATGCTTGAGAGGCTGGGAGCCCAGGTGAGTGCCCTGGGCCTTCATGCCCCTGCTCATAGGTAAGCGGCCCCCCCACACACCTGCACCTCACATAGGGCCGCATCACAGGCAGACACGTCTTCTAATCCCTGTATTACCTACTGACAGTGATGCCCCTACATGGGAGGCCGCAGGGCAAGGCTGGCCCCTCTGAGCCTGCAGGTGCAACTGAGCTGGTGTGGGGATTTGGGAGTGCTTTGGCCCCAGCACTGCCTGTCCCCGCTTCCACGCTTCCACGGTAGTGAGACTTCCCCTTTTTTCAGGCTGGACCCCAACCCCCTGGGGCAGGCAGTGGAGGGCCAGGTGGGAGTGTGTGCGGGAGCGGCCCAGCATGGGGTATCCAGGGGCTCTATGCTGTGTGCCTGAGGACCAACCCTGGATACGAGCAGCCCTGCTCCCTTGCAGGAGTGCCCACCTGCACATCTAAGAAGATCGGTTGTCTGGAGCCACACATTAAAAACACACTAATGCCAGCTGACAAGCAAAACACAAAAAGGTCTGTGCACAGTTTTCATGATATCCAATACCATAGACAAGCATAACAGGCCTCATATACTCTCCATGCAGCACAGGCCCCAGGCTGGACACCCTTGAAGAGAGAGGCGGATAGAACATCCTTGGGGGATAGCCCAGGCCACAGCAGTGCTTGCTTGGGGGGCCCATGGGCTCTGCCTGTTCTGGGTCCGGGCCCTGAGTGCCTGGTTGCTGAGTCACCTCTGCAGAGCCACATTCCACAGCTGCACGTTGGGCACCAGCAACACCTGGCTCTAGGCCACCTGTGCAGGTGGAGGTGCCCAGGCGTGCGCATGCCAGGGCGTGCAAAGTGTGTGGGTTTGCACTTGAGCACAGGAGCCTTACTGCACGTGCGCACACACCAGACTTGTGCCTTGAACTCACACCATGTTTTGCCCCACAGGCCCCCAGTCTCCCAAGCCTAGGATGCTCTCTGCCAGACCCCAGTGAGGCCCATGTGCTGGTGTCAGCCCATGTGCTGGATGGAGCTGCTGTCTCTGTCCTTGGACACTCCCGGAAGCTGGCTCCATCCCTCCAGCCCCCAACACCCACCCCCACATAGTGCCTGCTGACCAGCCTCTCCTCCTTCACACCACCAACCTCAGGCTGTCTTCATAGTCTCAGGCAGATCTGTGCACATAGGTCTTCTCTGTCCAGGCAAATACTTTAAGAAACAAAGGGACTGGGGGAGGGGGTGGGGTGGGGAGGCATGCATAGCCATCGTGCCAGGAGGCTTGCCTTTACTGCAAAAGGAGAGTCCCTGCTTTGGGGAGGTGAGCCTCTTACACACACTGAGCACAGCTTACGTTAAAGTACATTTCACAATTTTACCAGGAACTCTCATGGTCATTACCGCTTAAGCTTAATTTAAAATCAAATGTTGTTTTTTATAGGAAAGAACTGGTAAGAATGGATAACTCAATTCTGTTTACATTCCAAGCAAACTGCCGTTCTTAGCCAGTTACATGCCGTGACGGTTAAATAAGTGAAATGGGCTGAATTTCAGGGGTTTCCTGAGTCAATACTTTTTGCAGAAGAGCTAAATTGAGAAAAAAAGGTTGAGATTGTCCCAACAACAATTAACAAAATATTGTCATATTTCTCTGAGTCGGGACCTTCCTTAGTCATTGGCTGTTACATGCAGTAACATGTTAGTAAAGTGCAGACTCATTACACCAGAAAGGGAGATTGCACTCATTATACACAAGAGCATCTGTGTACAACAGATGAGGGGGGAGAGACCAGAACCAGACGCGGTAAAGTCTGAACCTCCTGCGTGCTTCCCACGACTCTGCCCTGCTAAGTCAGAGTCACAGAGCTGAGTGGGGGCATGACAGGGACAGCCCATGATGGGAGTGGGGGAGAGGTGGAGATGGAGACAGGCAGAATGACAGAGGCAGAGACAGACAGAGACAGAGAGACAGACACCAAGAGAGACAGGGACAGAGAGCACCGTGCCAGGCCTCCAGCACTGCTGTGGCATAGCTGCTGTGGGCCTGGAGCAGGCTCTAATAACATTTGCTGTCCCAGGACCAGGACAAAGCTGCCTGGCTGCCATCAGGCCACTGTGGGATCACAGGAGGCAACCCTGTGACAGAGAAGATCCCAAAAGAAGCTGGTGTCAGTCAGCACTGCACACGGGTCCAGAGTCTCCCAACAGCCTGGCTCCCACAGGCTCAGAGGGAGGCCACATCTGCAGCCTCAGGGCAGGTTCTCCAGGACCCTGAGCAGGGAAACACCAGCTAGAACCTTCTGAAGTGAGAATCAGATCATCACCAGCTCCCTAACTGGGCATCTGGCAATATTGTCAATGAATTATTGCTAAACAACAAGAAAACTGTATTTCAGTCTGGGCTGAAGCAAGGGCTGGCCTATGCTGAAAAGCAAGGAGGCGGTGGGTGTGCAAGGCCTGCAGGGCTGTCCCCGGGCACAGGCAGGCTGCTCCAGAGCCTGGTGCTGAGGAGGCCACATGGCCCTCCATCCTGCATGGGTTTTGGAGTCACCTAAGGGGATTTTAAAGCCCCCACACTTGGACATCACCCCCAGAAATGTAGCTGTCCCTGTATGGGAGGGCAGATGGGAGCCCTAACCCTGATCAGAAGCGCTAAAAGACTTCAGTGCATACTGGTGGGGATAGGAGGGGCAAATTTCTCCCTCATGACACTGGGCCCCCAAACCAACAGGACAGCAGAAGGCCTGAGCACACCAGGCCCAGTGGCACCACAGCCCACAACGCTGGAACACGTCCCCTATCACCCACAAGGAGAGCACCTCAGTGTCCCTCCTAGGCCCTTCCCGGGGACTCAGGGCTCTGTACAGCCTGGAGTTCATTTGGGGACTGACACACAGAGTGCACGAGCTGTGCCAACTCTCCCCTGGAGTCTCTTTCAGAAACGCCATCGTGAGCTCTGAGACTCTGGGACTGCCCCGTGTGTGCTTCCACACAGGCCAGAAAATGTGAATGAGGGCTGCACTAGAAAGGCACCAGCACATCTTACTGCGCAACACACACACAGACATGTCCACATACACACATTCACATGCGTACCTGTCACACATGGCATGCACACAAATGTTCATGTGTGCACACCAGAACATCTGTGTACAAACATGTGTGTACATTCACACACATGCACATGGGGCACACATCCATATGTCCACAATGTTCATATGTGTGCACATGCGTGTGCAAACATGCACACACTCCACCTCCACTATTGACATAAGACTCTCATGCTGTGTTCCTGACATGGCCCACTTGTGAAATCTCAGAGCAAGGCATCTTTATGCCTCCCCACATCCCTGGGACCAACCTGGGCACAGTCCACGAGGTGCCATGGGCTGCCTTTGTCCTGCCTGGCAGATGTGGTCATAGCCTAGAGGCCCACAGCCATGGAGGAGACTTCAGGAGACTTCAGGCCATGTCTCATTCCTGGGAGAGAGAACACAGGGAGGATGAGCCACAGGGAAGCCTTTGGCAGGAGGCGGCAGCCACTCTGACCAGGCAGGTGCCCCTACTGGGCCAGCCCCAGGCTCGGCCTCTGTCTGTCCAGCATGCCTGGAGCCGCCCCTCCCTCTCCTGTAGCCTGAGGGCTCATTTTCGGGAACTTGCCAGCTCATTTTCTAGCTTGTTTTGTGATGTGGCAACAGCCTCAAATCACAGCAGCCTCAGCAGCCAGTAAATATTTACACTTCCAAGGCTGACAGGCCTTTTGTGTGCCCCCACCCAGGGGGGCAGTTCAGCCCTGCTCACTCCAATGGCCATGGCCTCTCCAGCCCGAAGCAGCCTGGGCCCTGGGGCCCCAGGTTCTGTGCTCAGAAATGCGGGTGTGGGTTGGGGCTCTCTGATAGCCACCACCAGATCTGCCCAGAAACCTGCTGTGTGTGTCCCGCTCCTGCAGCATGTGCAGCCCACTAAACACCTAAGAACGTTCTAGGTCTGGGCAGCCACCTCCCTGCTGGGCTCTGGCGCTCTGGAAATCAGAAACAGGTCTCTCTTGTGGTTCATTCCCCCATCTATAAATATTTTTATATCTATGTTATTATGAGTCACGGCATCACAGCTGACCTCGCAGGGAGAATCCACATGTTCATCGAGTGAGGAGGAGGTTTCCTGTCCAAGAATGGCCTGTAATGTAACCTCCACCTGCTTCGGGCCCTAATCCAGACATGAGAACACAAACACTGTCCTCTGTTGCCTCGGTGGGCGTTGGAACCCCTCGTGGGAAGAGACAGGACCCAGGAGCAACAGAGAAATAGGAGGTCATGGGGGATGCCCACCACAGGGCAAAGTCCATTGCCCTCACAGGTACGCCGCTACCCAACCAGCCAAAAGCTAGCAGCCCAGGACAATGTCCAGGCTGGTGCACAGCCAGGGGATAGGTCATAGTGTTAGAGGCCTGGCTATACCGAGCACCCAGCTCAAGGTTTCCAGGGCTCAATGGAGACCAGGTATTTGGAGAAAGCAGGAGGTAGGGAACAGTCTGTCTTCCTCCAGTGAAAAAGGCAGCTGGAATCAGGAGTAAACAGGGAATGTCTTAGCAGGCAGCCCATGGAGTGCTGGCCAGAATGTGTGAGGGCTCTGCCTGATTTCCTGGTGTCCAGCAAGGGTGCTGCGCCCAAGAGAAAGCAGGTGTCTGGGAAGGAGGGAACCTGCTGAGGACAGGCCACACTCTTGCACACTGGTGCCATGCAGGCCCTGTGGGACCAGGGATGTTGGCACGGGAAGTCCCCAGGTCACCTGGCCACCCCACTCACAGTGCACCGGCCTGGTGGCCCAGGGAGTGGCCAATGTCAGAGTCTGCATGTGGCTCTCATCTGCTGCAGTTCATACCACTGGCCAGGAACCCCAGCAGTGGGGTCTAGGCCATGACACAGGAGATGCTCTCTCCCACCCATGGGTTCTACAGCCTTCCTGAGACAGGATGGGGGTGAGACAGAGAGTGGAGGCCTGTCTGCACCTCTTTCCAACCGAGAGCAAATATTCAGGGGAGAAAAAAGAGAGACATGGGCTCCTGCTGCCGGGCCACCTCCTCCAGGAACATGCCTCAGGCCAGGCAGCAGGCAACTGTTGCCCATGTGCCCCATCTGGACCTGTGAGCCAGCCTACATCAGGGTCAGTATCTCACTCTCACTCACTGCCCAGATCTTAAGGAAACAGGTGGATTGTCCTTCAGGACTCAAACAAAATGCACAGGAAGAGATGGCAAGTACCCAGGGTGTCCCTGCTGCTCAGGGAGCTCCACGGCCACTGTGCTGACCTGGGTGGCTACACATTGGGTGTGTAGCTCTGCACAGCCCAGGGAATTGGGCCAAAGAGTTATCATGTTCCCACAAATACCCAGCACAGAGGCTCTACCTATACCACAAACTGCCAGGTGCTCAGGAGACTTTATTCTGCAAGAAACATTAAGCTGCTAAGCTTGCAAAGAAATGTGGAGGCCCAGACACGGAAGACCCCTTGGCCACCAGTTGGGCCAGCACCCACCAGACAGACATGGTCCTCCCCACAGGGGAGGGTCCCAGAGCAGAGGGAGCAAGGCCCCTCACCAGACTCAGGGATACCACGGTGACATCTGTAGCATCTGCCTCCAATTCCTTCCCTGCCCTGTGTCTCCCATCTTCTTATAAACATCCCCATCAGATGCTCTGTGGCTGCTTAGGGCTCATACCTCAACACTTGGTTCTGAATCCCCAAAGCTGGCTTCTTCTGCTGGGCCCCCTGATTCAGCGCTGGTTTCACCCTCAACCAGCAAAACTGAGCTTCTCTTCCCCACATACCCACGAGAATAGTCCTGAAGTCTGGTCCTAAAATTAATTCCTGAAATTGACCTTCCCCTCCTCCCCTGTCCATTTTGGCTGGTCCCTCTGTCACATCCCACGGGGTCCTTCTGGGAGCACAGGGCACTCACAGCCTGCTGAGCAGCTCTCAGAGCTCCTGGCAGGTCAAGCCCACATGCAGGAGCCCTGCTCTCCTCAGGCCCTGGACAGGCAGCAAAGCTCTCGCTGCCCTGCCCCTTGCCTGAGACCTTCACACTCAGGTGAGGACGCCCAGGCCCAGTGGGTGCAACATACGCCTTCCTGAGCCTTTGACTGCCAAACCTGCAGGTAGCCACCTCACCTCCCCACGATCCACACTGCCTCCCAGCAATGCAACTGTGTCTGTCTGGCACACAACAGCCTTTCCATATTCAATTGAATGAATGAACTTACCAATTTTAGGTAATTCTAACTGCTACAGATTTCTCTTTCCATCACCCCATACTTGGGCTCCTTGAGTCTCCCACCACCCTCCATGCACTCTGGAGGGCCCAGGGCTGGCCCGGGGTGTGTCTGGGCACTTATACTGCTTGGCGGCAGCAGCCAGGACCTTACTGAGTCACTTGTGCTGACAGCACAGCATTCCCACTCCTGCACCTATGAGCAAGTCTGTCAGGGATGTCAGTGGCCACCATGTGGAGATGACCGGACTGATACCTGAAGGCCAGAGAAACCTCCAAGCACACCGGCAAGCTGACCCACAGAGCACAGGCTGCCCTTGTGCCAGCAAGACAGAAGGTATTTCCTGCAGGAGACACCTGGGCCAACCAAGTAGGTGGTCACCAAGGCAGGTGCTCACAGAGGAGGTTGCTGGGCTCCACGTGGCTCACCTGCAGCAGGGCTGAGACCTTCACAAAGTTTTCACAGAGAGATGCCCTAATAGCTGCTTCGTAGGAAGACAAATGAGTGTGGTTCAGGTTGTCTCTGATGTCCCCAAAATACCGAGGATGCAGAGAATATGGAGAACTACAACAGGGCATGGACCACAGAGGGTCTACACTGGCTCCGTCCTGGACCTGGTCACCTGGTCTCTGTTGACACTGGCTTCTTCCTGGACCTGGACACCTGGGCTCCATCTATACTGATTCCTTCCTAGACCTGGATACCTGAGTTCTGTCTACACTGATTCCTTCCTGGACCTGGAAACCTGGTCTCTGTCGACACTGGTTCCTTCCTGGACCTGGATGCCTGGTCTCAGTCTACACTAGTTCCTTCCTGGACCTGGGTCTTGGGCTCAGTCTACACTGGCTCCTTCCTGGACCTGGACTCTTGGGCTCTGTCTACATTAGTTCTTTCCTGGACCTGGACTCTTGGGCTCAGTCTACACTAGTTCCTTCATGGACCTGGATACCTGAGTTCCATCTACACTGCAAAAAGTTCCCAAAAGTGTGGGGGCAGCTTTGGAACTGGGCAAAGGGAGGAGGCAGAAGAATCAGAGGGTCAGGAAGAGCTGTGGATGTTGGAATGCCTCTAGGGAAGGTTGTCGAGAAAAATGGAGGAAAACATCACCTCAGCGGAGGCTGCAGAGTCTGGAGGAGATTGCTGGTGTCTCTGCTACATCTCTCCATGGTGCTGCAGGCAGGGGCACCTCCTCCCTGGGGCTCCATCCTGTGAGGGCCACAGGGCCACAAGGACAGGCCAAGGAGCAGCCTGCAGAGGATGGTCTCCTGGACACTCCACTGCAGAGCCTCACAGAGCAGACAGCAGCCTCCCCATGCTGCCCCCCTTGGAGGAACCTTGGCCAGGACTCCATGGAGCAGGGTGGCCACAGAGGATACTGGCCCTGATCCTCAGACAGGGGCACAAGGCACCCTCCCTCTAGGGTCATAAGTGGCCTGGAGCTGCTCATTCATAACTCTCTGGCACTCACTGTGGCCCTGCCAGTGGCCCACGTGTTTTTCCTTCACCACAGGCAAATGAACACCATGGCTCCAAGCTGGAATTGGAGAAGAAATGGTTTATTGGTTTCTGAGTTCCTACATGTACAGCCACCACCTCCCAGGCTCAGAGCTCAGGGAGGAAGCTTTTGGGGACAGAGCCTGTCTCCACCACTCCGGGGCCGAGGGAGCATGGCAGAGGTGCAAGGCCTTCCACAAGGCCAGTGCAGACTGGTCGGATGCAGGCAGAGGCTTGGCCAGCCTGCAAGTGGTGAGTGTCACAGCTGCAAACACAGACCAGAGGCAGCCCTGACACACCCCCAGGTGTTGATGCCCCACCTACTGGGCTTTTCACAGGCAGCTTTTCTCACTGTCAGGCCTAAGCTCTTGGGGTAGATAACAAAATTTCATTGCTTTTTAGCAGCATAAGAAACAAGTATTAGGTGATAAATAATTTGTTTAAATTTGTCTATTGTTAAAGTAAGTATTATAAAGTTAATATGTAGATCTTGAACAATATTCATATAATGTTCTCATTTAGCAACTATGGTGTATAGTCTGCTTTCAAAGTAAATGTATGAAAAATGCATACTTGTCAGTAAATTTATTTATTTTTATTTTATTATTATTATTATTATTATTATCATTATTAAATCATAGCTGTGTACATTGATATGATCATGGGGCATCATACACTAGCTTGATAGACCATTTGACACATTTTCATCCCACTAGTCAACATAGCCTTCCTGGCATTTTCCTAGTTACCGTGGCATGACATTTACATTTATTGTGATAATCAATAGATGTGGTGTTTTGGTGATCTAATTCTTCAGAGGTCCAGAGGGTATTTTTATTCCTTTCACCATAGTGGAAACTAGGTTTTGTTCTTTAATTTCTAGGTGTATTTACTTTGGTGATTTACCATCATGCTGGTCATTATGAAGAATGGATCGAGAACTTCCTGTAGAGTTGGTCTAGTTATGGCAGATTTCCTCAAAAGTTGCATGTCAGGGAGATTGGATTAAAGATGGTGGCTGAGTAACAGCTTCCCTGCAACTGGGCACAGCGAGTCTGGGGAGATAGGACTCCAGGCATCTCTGGCCAGTGGAATCTGCCTAAAATCTTCCCTTTGAGGATACAGGGAGCCAGCAAGGGACTTCTGGACCCCAAGAAGAGGACAAAAACAGTGGAGCACTGGCAAGTGATTGTGTGTGTTCGATCGAACTAATCACTCCAGTAATCGTGAGTACAAGCAGCAGTGAGACTGCAAACTGGAAGGGCCTTAACTGTGAACTGTTTTGGTGTTCTTCTACTTGGCACTCAGTTGAACTGCCTTGGGGAGAGATTGTTCAGGAGGGTCGTGTACTTGGGGCATTGTCTCGTTCCCCAGAATGAGCCACTGAGCTGGGTGCAGGAAGCTATTGGGAAAGAACTGCCCCAGAAAACTCCGCCCTTAGGGTCCCAGAGCAAGGATCAGGTGGGACAAAGTAACCCAGTGACTGAGCAGCCTAAAGGCGGGGACTGAGCTGCCTTACAGCCTTAATCGTTAGGGGCAGAGTAAGATGGTTTTGGCACACCGGAGCCTTGGACTGTTGCACTGGGTAGAGTGCCGTGACATCACAGCTAATAGCAACTACAAACTCCTGGGCTTGGTGCCACCCAGACCTCCATAAGAGCTGTGCAGCGACCCCAGCCAGTGACCTGCACCAACCGGGCCTCCACATTCCCTGACTAGGAACTGCGGGAGCCACGCAACCCTGAGTCCTCCCTCTTGTGTCCTCGCAGCCTCCACACTAGCCCATTCATCTGGCCAGGGACTCTGGTAGCTACGTGCCCTCTGGAGCCCTCCCTGCCTCTGAGCAGAGACCTTCTCCTGGCCAGAGACTACTGGAGCCTTGGGCTCTTTGTGCCACATTCACTGGGCGCCAGGCACTCCCAGAATAGTGCACACCACTCCCAGCCCTGTTGCTGAATCCAGGTGTGTCACACACCAGAGCAGCTTCCACAACAAGAACTCTGTAACTGGAGCAGCCACAGAGGAACTACCCAGGGTCACTCCCTACAAAGATCCAGCAACAATAGAATGATCCCGCTGGGGTCAAATCTTGGAGAGACAACTCCCCAACTCTGAGGACAGCCAGAGGCAATGGTGAAAAACAATCATGAGGCAAAATCAACAGAAAAACTCCAGTAATATGAATAATCAGAGTAGATCAACTTCCCCAAGGATCAATGGGACAGAAACAACACAAGACCCCATGCACAAACAAATAGCTGAGATGTCAGAAATTAAATTCAGAATCTGGATAGCAAACCAGATTGAATTAGAATTCCAAAAGTTATCTCAAGAATTCAACTGATTCAAAGACAAAATGACCAAAGATTTTGACACATTGAGACAAGAAGTTGCATCCCTCAAAGATCTGAGAAACACAGTAGAATCCCTCAGTAACAGAATGGAGCAAGAAGAAGGAAGGATTTCTGACATTGAAGATAAAGCTTTTGAACACTCCCAAACCCCCAAAGAAGAAGAGAAATGGAGAGCAAAAACAGACCACTCTCTCAGAGAGCTCTGGGATAATTAGAAGAAAACCAATATTCATCTTGTAGGGATCCCCGAAAGTGACGAAGTGGCTTCACAAGGCACAGAGTCTCTTCTCCATGAGATTATGAAGGAGAATTTTCCAGATATGCCAAGATATTCCGCAATTCAGATAGCAGACAGTTTCAGAACTCCAGCACGACTCAACCCGAATAAGACATCCCCCAGACACATCATAATCAATTTCACTAAAGTTAATATGAAGGAGAAAATTCTGAAAGCTGCCAGATGAAAGAAAACCATTAC
>CAUYPK010050711.1:0-19065 GCA_963574355.1 Loris lydekkerianus
ACTCTGAGGGCGGAGCTTGCCAGAGCAGTTCTCTCAGAATGGCTTCCTGCGGCTCACAGCTGAACACTATTAGCTCCATCCGGCTCAGTGGCTCAGTCTGGGGCCCTAGACAACACCCACCGTTCTCCGCACTCCTGCTCAAGCTCTCCCCAAGGCAGTTCAACTGAATGCCACGTCCAAAAACAACAAAACAGTTCACAGGTAAGGTCTTTCCGGTTTGCAGTTTTGCTGCTGCTGTACTTACAGGTGCCGGCAGGATTAGACCAATCAAACACACATGACCACTTGCCAGTTTCACACTGTTTTTGTCCTCCTCCTGGGGTCCAGAAGTCTCTCGCTGACTCCCTGTATCCTCAAAGGGATGATTATAGGACACCAGCCAGAGATGCCTGGAGTCTTATCTCCCCAGACTCACGGTGCCCAGTTGCAGGGAAGCTGTTACTTGGCCACCATCTTGCTCTCACTTCACCCCTATAAATTTTAAAGTAGATACTGGTTAGTGAGAGAAAAAGGTGAGAGTACCACCAGTTATTTTGTCAGAAGAGTATTTTTAAGATCAGGGGCTTTTCTGTTCTTGCTCACTTTTCCAAAGCATGACTCTAACCCTAGCTAGTTTGAAATCAGTTCAAGTTATTGCTATCATTTTAAAATAAATACTATTTATTTGACATACTTTATATGAAATCTAATTTATATAATGCAATTCTTTGAGACAGATGTTATTACTTCTGCTTTGTAGGAGAGGAAAGCTTAAATTAGGAGTGTTTAGGTAACTTTTCTTAGGTCATGCAGCTTAAGTGGGAGCGTCATAATTTCTAGCCAGATCTCTTTAAGTCCATTCTTCAAGTAGAAGAGACATGAAAGGATGGTTAATTTAGAGGATAGCAAGGAAATAAAGGGTGGAATTAAAATTGGAGAGCAGGAAAGAGAGCATTTGATTGAACAGAGATGTGATTAAGGTATGTCAGACAAATAGTTAATAAATACTGTCCTGGTTGTTTTTTCAACTATTAAATCTGCTTTATAGTTGCTTATGACAAATGTGTACAATGTAGGATTTGATTTTAATTTTTTTTCTTTTTGCCCTTCTGTGTGAGGTCAAAAATTATTTTAATGTCAACTGGTTTTGTTCTAGACAAGTGAGCATCATGATGAACAATTTCCCATCTTGTTTTTCTGAAACAATTTCCCCTGCAAGGGGGAGGTTGGGAGTATAATTTGAACTAATCAATATAGCTTTTGTATTGGGGTCATTTGGTTTATCTGGCAGTGTGTGATACATAAAGGCTCACATGGTGTCTGTAAAGAAAGAGATCTTAGAGATCAGCTATTATAACCCTTGATTTTACTGGGATCTGAGGCAAAGAAATGGTGAGGGCTTGGTTATGGTCACTACCTGCCTGAATTGTGGTTGGGGATTCAGCTCTTTTACTTCCTATGAGACTGTGAACAATTTGAAAATATGGACTAAGTTTTAGTTATCTTTATACTTCCCATGACACTTCATGCAGGTGCTGGCATGCTCTAGGCACTCAATAAATATTTGTTGAATGTGTATTTCTAAATGAGTGCCTAGTAGAGATGAATTTCATAGTTCAGTAAACTCAGACAATAATACTGTAAGGATTTTTGCATTATTCGATTTAGTCTCTATTTTGAACACCATCTCAGATCCAAAAGAGAAAACTTAGTCTTGTCTATTCAAGGTCAATTCTGTAACCTCAGGTTTTTACAGCTGATTTAGAATGAATACACAATCAATTTAGTATTATTTTCCCTGTCTTCTCTCCAGACTGGTACTTAGGTCTGATGTGCTCTGACACCTCTTCTGCATCCCTGCAGATCTTATTGCTACTTCAGCCCCCACCACAGTGACAAGTTTGGCACTTGCTTTGCATGTACTACCCAATAGCATCTTTTACTTTATTGATACTGAAATGTGGGATATCTCAGAAATCACTCAGCCTCTGCATTGAAATAGCCTGAGGAGCTAATGCCTAGTAGGTAAAACTTTGAGCCTAGTAGGTAAAACTTTGAGCAACAAGACATGGAGGCTTGTTGATAATTTTTTTCCCCCTTTCTCTCCCTGGGAGGTGCATTTCATATAGCCTCTCAGGCATTCCATGAGATTAGGTACTTGCTTTGCAATGGCTGAGTCAATACTATATTTGCAATTTTATACATAGTTGGGTGGATACTAAGCCCCAGGGTAGCATCTGCCTATGCCACTATGTCCTGAAAGTAATTATTTTTAGTACATTTCTTGTCTTGCTTTTAGTCATTATCACCCCTGTATGCTGTTACCTACTGAGATATTTCATTTTCATCTAGTCCTAACCTTAAAGTTCCTGTTGTACCTGCTGAGAATTGCCTTTTATCTAAGTTCTGAGGCCTTTTCAGATTCATGACACTGTGGGCTGCAGGGGAGGTGCTAAACTGTCCCAAACACACTGTGAGGCTCCTTGAGGATTCTGTGAAGCCCATTGCTGGGGTGTCCTAGGAATCCATCTTTCCTTTCCTCTCCTAAGCCATTGTGTCTTAAAGATGTCTCTGTAAGTTTTTCTCCTAGAGCTATAGCTAGGGGATGTGGGCTATGGGTATTTTTTAATTTTAAAATAAAATTTTTCTAGGATCTCCATCACCCCCTGTTCCTAAACAGGCCTATGAGATGGCTCTAGTGCCTATCTTGAATTTTTATGGCATATTTTATGAAAAATATTATAACAGCTCTGACCACATGTATGCTTTCTTTAAAAAAAAAAAAAAAAAGCCTAAAGCATACAATATGCTTTTTTATAGAGGCATTGACTTGCAGTTTTGCTGAGCTCTAAATAGGAATTCCATTTTTGTTGTGGATTAACCCAAAGCAGGGCAAGAGTATTGATTAACCAGATATTATTGTGCTCCATGATACAGCATCTTTTTTACTAGATGCAAAGGTCTTTTCCCTCTTTCCTTTCCATTTATTATATTTATTTAATTCAGCACATTTTATCACCATAAAAAGCTTCCCATTACCCATTGACAGTCATTCCCTGGCCTCTTTCTTTAGCCTCTAACAAACACTAATCTAGTCTCTGTCTGTACAGATTTGCCTATTCTGAACATTTTTTATAAATGGAATCAGACAATATGTGACCTATTGTGCCCAATTTTTTTTTTCACTTTTTAGCATTATTTTAAAGTTTGTGTATGTTGTAGCATTTAATAGTACTATATTTCCTTGTCTTTTACTACTGAATAGTATTCATTGTATGGCTATCCTACATTTTGTCCATCCATTTACCAGTTCATAGATATTTGGGTTGTTTTCACCTCATATTGTGAAAAAATGAACATTTGCATACAAATATTTGTTTTGGCACCTATGTTCAATTCTTTTGGATATATATCTAAGAGCGGGATCACATAACTCTTTCCCACAAAGATTGAACAATTTTACATTCTTACCAGCAATGTGTGAGAGTACCAATTTCTCTACATCCTCACCAAAACTTGTTGGTGCCTGTCTTTTAGTTACAACCATGCTACTGGGTATGGACTATATCCCAGGAGCATTTTCATTTCATTTTCTTAATGACTAATGATGTTTAGCATATTTTAATAGGCTAATCAGTCATTTGCATTTCTTCTTTGGAGAAATCTATTGAAATCCTTTGCCCATTTTTAATTGGATTATTTGTCATTTTATTGTTGCATTATAAGAGGTATTTTTACATATTGTGGATACTAGATCATCATAGGATATATAATTTGAAATTATTTTATACTTTTATTTGAGTTGACCTTATTTTCTTGATAATGTCCTTTGAATCACAAAAGATTTTAATTTTAATAAAGTTCAATGTATTTATTTTATTTGACTTATTGTTTTGATGTTATATCTAATGGTTTTAGGGTTTTTATAGTATTCTAAGGGTTTTAATGCTTTAATTCTTAAATTTCAGTTGATAATCCACTACAAGTTAATTTTTATATGGTATGAGGCATTTCTCCTTTTTTAACCAACTTTATTTTTAAAAACCAGTTTTAGATTTATAGAAAATGTGAAAGATAACACAGAATTCCCTTATTCTCTCCTGCCAATTTTCCTATAATAACATTTAAAATTAGTATCATACATTTGAGTAAAATGTAGAACAGAAAATACTAGATGCTGGAAAGGGTAGAGAAAAAGGACAGATAGGAGGAGTTTTGTTAAAGAATATAAAATTACAGCTAGATAAGGAGAAAATGTTCTAGTGTTCTCTACCACTATAGGCTAACTATAGTTAAAAAGAATATGTTGTATAGTTTCAAATGGCTAGCAGGACAATATTGATTGTTCCAAAAACAAAGAAATGATAAATGTTTGAGATGATGGATATGCTAATTATGTCAGTCAGATCAGTATACATTATATATATCCAAGCATCACTGTGTACCCTATGAATATTTACAATTATTATAGGTCAATTAAGTAAGTATATTAAAAATAAAATTAGTATGTTGTGTTTGTTATAGTTAATGAACCAATATAGACACATTATTGTTAATTAAGTCCAAACTTTATTCGTATTTCATCAGTATTTATCTAATGTCCTTTTCTGTTCTGGGATTCTATCCAGGATACATGATGTTCAGTTTCATTGTCATGTCTCTTTAGGCACCTCTTGGCTGTGACAGTTTCTCAAACTTTCTTTGCTTTCAATGACCTTGACAGTTTTGAAGGGTATTGGTCAGGTGTTTTGCCAAGCATCCCTTTCAGCTAGTATTTCTATGATGTTTTTGTCATGATTATATTTTGGTAATGGGTTTTGCAAAGGAAGACCACCAAACTAAAATGTTACTTTCATCACATAATACCAAGGGTGCATAATATCTATATGATTTATTACTACTGATATTGACTTCACCTGGATGAAGTGGTGTTTGTTAGCTAGGGTACTAATGAATAATGATTCTCCTTTTCCCCTTTCTTCTAGTCTGTGGAAACCACCATTCTACGGTCTATTCTAAGAGTTGGACTACTTTACATACCTCATATTAGTAGAATCCTCTTGTCTCTTTCTTTTTTTGTGCCTGACTTATTTCCTTTAGCATGATGTCCTCAAAGTTCATCATGTTGTCACATAAAGGAATATTTTCTTTTTCAAAGATGAATCATATTTCATTGTATGCATATAACCTCATTTTCTTTATCCATTAATCTATCAATGGACACTTGAGTTGTTGCTACCTCTTGGTTTTTATGAATAATGCTGTCATGAATATGGATATGGAGATTATCTTCAAGATCCTATTTCCAGTTCTTTTAACTATATACACAAGAGTGGGATTTATTGAACATATAGTAATTCTTTTAATTTTTGATAAATCTTCATGCTATTTTCCATAGAGGATACCCCATTTTACATTTCTACCAATAATATACAAGAATTCTGATTTCTCTACATCCTTGTCAATACTTAATTTTTTCCCATCAAAATAAGAATAGTTTAATTACAGTACCTTCACACTCTTGAATCTATGTAGCAGCTTAAAAAATGACATTAATCTAATATGAACTGATAGGGAATAATTTCTGACACATATATTTCTTTAAGATTAGCTGTTTTTTAAATTATATTTAGACATTGCTTTTCCTATTGAAGAGGCCAAGTCTTGATTGCTTTATATATGTAAATAACTCCTACAACTCAACAACAAAAATCAAATAATTCAAAAATGGGTAAAGGAAGACAAGATGATAAGATGACACACAAATGGTCAACGTGTACATGAACAGATGTTGAGCATCACCAATATTAGAAAATGCAAACTAAAACTACAATGAAATGTCACTGCAAACCTGTTAGTATGACCATAATGAAAACAACTGAAGATATCAGGCATTAAGTAAAACAGGAAAAAGAACAAGAAAGTGCTTGCCCTGTACTGCCATAACCACATGCGGAAGCCACATCAGAGTGAAATGAGTAGCATAGCATTGTCAGTTAAGGACAGGGCCTAAGATTAATTCTACCTCAGATTTTCTAAGTCTTTCATGCATTAGATAAAACATCTAGAAGTTCCACCAGTCCCAAGGAAGAATGTGAAATATAACTGATAGTGCTTGATGTGAACTTATGACAAGGTTTTCAACAGTAAGACAAAGTGATCTTATAATTGGGGACTGCAGAACAGACTGGGCATAAGATGCAGCAAGAGATTGCAGCTAGATCTCAGGATAGTGTGCTATGCTGATGAGAACTGAAGGGAGGCCAAGTCAACAGGGAGGATCATTGCACCCTGTCTGGGCAGTGACAGGGACAAGAGACAACAACCATTCCCAGCACAGAAGCCACTGAAGACCTAGAGGTGTATAGTCACTACTAGATGGAGAACTATTATCTCATTTTATTAATAGGGAGTAGATAGTTCTTCTGTGGTATTGAGGGAAGCTTTATATAGAACTCTGTGATTGTTTTTGTTGAGCTCATTTGAGATAGGATAAAATAGGCATGTTGATTGTTTAGTGCCCCCTGGGGAGTTCACTTATGAAAATGAACTTCTTATACACTCGTATGTGACTTATAGGTACTGAGATACTTGCCCAGAGTACTTTTTGTTCTGCCTGTGCATTAGACCAGGGTTTATTATAAATGCCATATATTTATAATTAGTTCATATTTACACTTTTTTCAGTACTGTAAATTGCTGAGCTTGTTTAATATTGAAATGTACTATGTTTGCCTATAGAACCTAAAAGAAAAAAATTGCCTAGCATATACATGACTTTTCATTTACCAGTATTTATTCCAAGAAATTAGCATTTCCCCTTCTTTTGGGGACCAGAGAACATGGTATACGTCAAGTATAAGCACTCAATGAGTTTTTACAAACGAGATAGGTTCTGTTGGTTTGTTTTTAAGTTTGATTTGTATGAACAGGCACATTTACCTATTACTTATGATGGCCCTTGTTTGTAAGTATGGGGTCACACACCAGTGAGATGTTTGTAACTCGGGGACTTACTGTGATAGCCTGTATTCATAAGCATGAGTTGTGTATAAGTTGGATGTTTGTAACTCAGGGGCTGCCTGTATTCAAAGCCTATGCAGCATTCCAGATTCTTTGCCCACGTGGACTAAACAGGCATCATATGCACTATGTACATTTGAGGTAATGATCAACATGACTTGTTATCACATTTTCATTGATAAAATGTGTCCATTGAGAAGGTTCACTCATACTGCCTGCTTATACTGAGCCAATACCCATATCCTTGGGCTTTTAGAGAAATGGTTAATTCTTACAGTTAAAGTAGCTGAGACAGAAAAGAACAAAACCAAGGTATTTGTGTAAAGTAGTGGTGGAGTTTGAATTTATTAATAATTCAGTTGCTTGATTTCTGTGAGCATGTATTTGTTGGGTATAATATCTGTCATCGCTTTGATTTCATGCCCATAGGATTAGGTAGTCTACCTACACAGACACTGCGGCTGTTACTATGCCACAGTCCCAAAATGACATTTTACCACCAAGGACCTGGTATAAGTTATTTGGTTCAGTTGATTATATATTTTGAAAGTCTCTTTGCTGTGCCATCGTCTATTTGAATCATTTGAAATGAGATTCTGTATTTTTCCCCAGAGGACCAAAATATATTCAGGTATGTAGGCATGTAGTATATATTCTTTCAAGTCCCACTGTCCAGGGGACAATATTATTGAATCAATTGATACAAAGATAGCTCTGGGATAGTAATAAAATGAAATTTTTCATAGATTAACATTTGAAGACCTCATTATTATTGTTGAGGAAAACATAGTCAAGCTGACTAGACTCCTCTATACATATGCATGTGAATTCTCCATGTATAAGATGAAAGTGTATGAAAGAGTGACATACTGTTATTAAATGAGCCATGATTAAAATTTCATTAGAAATTATACAAGAATAATTCAGAATTAGCATGACCTTAGTTTTTGAAGTATGATCAATTTAATTGTCATTGTAGAACATTAGATTCTTTCCTTCATATCTTTATTATAATTATAATAAAGTAATTGAAAATTTATAATGCTTTAAGTACCATTTAAAATAGTTAAATTTATATAGTAATTATGTAACTTTTAAAATCTTTTCATGGTTGTAATGACTATCAGATGTTATTCACTAGGCATTGTGCTAAGGAATACTAATATACTAATATAGATAATGCACATAGATGCATTCAGAGTGCATGCTTATACAGAAAAGTAAATGCCATTGCTGCAAAGTTGATGTGTTTGTTACGTCAGGTTATCATTGTTTTCAGGACATAGACATAATGTACTTATGAAAGTACTTTCTGAAAAAAAAATCTAGACCAGTATGAATATAATTCAAAAATTTACAGAAAACACAGATGAGGCTACAAAATAAAGAAGAGCTCATGGTGCATCACATAAAGTAAAATCTCACCTTTTTTATTTCCTTAATGAAAATTCTTTATGAAACAAAACAGAATCAAATGCAGTCATTGTTATGGGCTGAATTGTGTCCCTACCCAATGCATATGTTGAAGTCTTAACCTCAGAATATGACTGAATTAGGAGATAGCATTTTTAGAGTGATACTATAGTTCAAGTGAAGTCATTAGTGCAGACCCTAATCCAGTGTGACTGGTGTCCTTTTAGAGGGGAAGATTATGATGCAGTTCCCCACAGAGGGGGGGACCATGTGGAGACACAGGGAGAAGGTGGATACCTGAAAGCCGAAGGGAGAGGCCCCGAAGAAACCCATCAACACTTTAATCTCAGACTTCTGGCCTCCAAAATTATGAGAAAATAAATTTATGTTGTTTGTACCACCCAATCTGTGGTACTTTGTTAGGGAAGCCCTAGCAAACTAGAACAATCACATATGCAAAGAGTTGTCATTTACATAAGCTTCCCTGCCTGGAACACCCTTAGGTAGTATTGTATGGTACTGCAGCTGCTAAATTTGATTCAAGAAATAAGACAGCTTAGTGTTTGCAATCATTCTCAAATAGCAGATCATAGATTGTGTATGTAAGTGATTTTGCTATTGTGGAGTAATCCTATAGTGTAAAAGGACAGTAGTAAGGAAAATTCATTTGTTGATCAGCTTCTGCCTTGAGTGGCCTATCCTTCTTACATGGGCCCTTTTTACTCCCATTAAATTCTACATCACTGCTCAAATTAGTGGGGGAATTAATCGATCATGTGCATGAGCGTTTGTGTGTTTGGTGTCAGTAGTGCTTTTCTAAATTCTGTGTCAGCCAAATCATTCATTAAATATTTGATAGACTACAAATGTTTCAGAAATTATAGATCACTAAAACTTTTACCTCCCACATAAATGTTCTCAACTTAAGTTTTTTCAAACTTTTCTGAACTTTTGCAGGCTGTTTTCCATCAAATGAGGGAGAAAATCAAAGGAAAATACAGGATAGAGAAAACAGGGAGGGGCCATTAGAAAATGGTGAAGAGAATCCCAGGAGGATGGTGAGTAGATCCCAGCATCTTATCTATCCTTGGCTTGACCATTTCCTGGTATAGTACCTGCTCTGCTCTCTGGATCCTTCTGCCTGGGTCAGCCTATGAAACAATTTCACCTCATAGAGATATTCTTCTTTCTCTCCAGGAGAAACCTAGAAAAAACAAACAAAAAAACCCAAGGAATCTTATTACCCTGATCACATGCTGGTCATATATCTGATACAAAACCCCATGGCAGCCTTGCCAGGTGTACCAAATGTAGTGAGTGTTTTGCACATTTTGTTTCCCAGGTCTCACGAACTTGCTCATTATTATTCCAGAAAGGGCTCTTGACTGTCTCACTGAAGTTAATGTTACACTCTGATGGCTTACCCTCTTACAAATTTCTTCATTTAACAATTACAATAGTGTTCATACTTGGCTGTTCAAAATACAGGGATATATGAGTGAAGGGAGGAGGATGTGGTATTTGAGGGGTTAATATATATTTTAAAGTATCGGGAAGGATCTGTTTTCTTCAACTGGATGTTGGGTACTTGGAAATTCATTTCATGTAGTCTGAGTTAACAAACTCATTCTAGAAAAAGTGCTCCATACCTTATTGCTGAGTATCACTACAGTCACCTTCAAAGTGCTCCCCTTGGGAAGTGATGCACCAACACCAGCTCCTAGTCCACCCTTCAACGCAATTTTGGAGCTCATTTTCTGGAATGGCCATCGGAGCTGTCATCACATTACCCTTGATGTCCTGATGTTATTAAAACATCTTCCTTTTGGCAAAAGTGCTCATTATACATGTCAAAATATGGTGTATCTGTGTTCCGACTAGACTCCATTTAAAAGAAGAGGCATCAGGATAAATTCGGCCCATAAACTATAATTTGCTGTCCTCTCCAAATTACACTCATATGTTCTATATACTCATGTGTGATCAATTTTTAAAAATTTATGAACAACCCCCTCACAAAAAGAGATGCCAATATTTACTTCATTATAAATTATAAAATGTCTGTTCAGCCCTTTTCTCTTTCTATGTGCTTCCTTCTTTTCTATTTTAATTCGGTCTGTTTTCATATAACCTTTCAATTGTCATGATTTCTGGCACATGCCCTTATGGTAGCATAGACATTGGATTGGGAGTCAAATAGACCAAATCCTGCCCTGCACCTCTACAACTGACTGGTAGTTACTTTAGTGAAAATGCCTTTCCTTCTATTGGCCTCACTTTTTCCCTCTGTAGAATGAGAGAATTAGACCAAGTCACTTCCGAGGCCATTTATAACTCAAATACTCTATTATCGCATATGTCTTACTATGATTCAATTTTAGACAGTGGCTCATGAACTTCTTTCCTGATTCTCCCTCCCCCTTAAAAAAGGTATGTGAAGTCATATGTGAACACCCTATTGGATTATTTCCATCTAAGGTGTCTAGGTTAAAGGGTTTATATTCTAATCAGTCCAACATTTTGGTTTGTCATCAAGCTAGTTTTTTTTAACAGCATAGATGAATACCCAAGTAAAGAATCGAGAGTTAGTAATTGTACTGTTTTCAGGGAAAAATTACAAAATCCATGCAGAGTCTGTCATATCCTCAAGGTTGCATTATGAATTAAAAACTTGTCAAGTAATCTATTATAGAAATGTAATTTTTAGGTGTTTTTAAATCCCATAGTGCACATAATTTTCACATAGGTTGTCAAGAGCAGTATAAACTTTACTTTGATGAGTTTAGATTTTATATGAGTTTTTAAAATGAGAAGATAAGGCCTATAGTTCTTCCAAACCCAGGGAAGAGTGTGTGGTTTCTGATGATGATTCATCTGTAAAGATGAAGACTTCCTGACTAGGCTACCTATGTAATGGCTTAGAGGCAGCACATTTAAAATAAAATATCCAGCACTCTCATGAATGAAGGGAATAATGATAATAAAGATTTCTTCCAATAAATGAAAAAATTGAAAAATATATTAAATGAGAAGTTTGAGTATAATTAGGGTTCTATGCTCTTGAACTTTTCGAGTGATTAGCTCAATAAGTAAAATCCTAACGTATTCAATTCCATGCATATGCATCAATTGACTGACATTTCTCAGTTTCAGCAAATGCATAGAAAATGAGTGTTGATTCAGATTATACTTAAGTAGTATTATGGGAGCTAGAATGGGAAACTGAACGTATTTTCAGAAAAGGAATGTAATGCATCCCAATGAGCCGGACTTTTCAATACTGGCCTAGAAAAGTATCAGTTTCTTAGGGATACTTCAGATACTATCTCATCTCTCCCTATCTCCTCACTGTCCCTCTATGATCTTGCAGCAAGCTGAGAACAGGGCCTTGTACATAGTAGGTGCTGGATGAAGGTTTGTTGACTTGACTTCTCTTAGGACAGACCTCTTTTCTTTCTTTGTTTTTTTTTTTTTTTTTTTTCGTGGTTGCAGCAGTCATTGTTGTTTGGCATGCAGGGCTGGATTTGAACCTGCCAGCTCACTTGTATGTGGCTGGCACCTTAGCTGCTTGAGCCACAGGTGCCAAACCCAGACCTTCTTTCTTTACAGTGTTCTCAGCCTTCCTAATGCTGCAATGTATTTTCATTGTTACAAAGGGGCCGTGACCCACAGGTTGAGAACCACTGCTTTAGAGGATCATCTCAAATTGAGTAGCAGTTATAAAAGAAGTTAAAAAAAAATTAATCCTAACCTCTCTATTTGAGCCTGCTATTCAATTTCAATTCACTGATTACAGAGCTCCTATAATATGTAAGGAACGAGGAAAGAGTAAGTGAAATTCCAGGCTTTGAGGTTGTGGGAGGTATATTTCATTTAAATTCTATTTTATTCTATTCCAATAAATGGAAATTTATCAAATGTGTGCTGTTAGGCAGACATTATGCTAGCCAGCAAATGTAAATTAGTCTTCAATATAACATGCAGTCTGGGCACAGTGGCTTATGCCTATAAGGCACTCTGGGAGGCCGAGGAGGGTGGATTGCTTAGGCTCAAGAGTTCGAGAGTAGCCTGAGCAAGAGCGAGATCCCCATATCTACTAAAAATAAGAAAAATTAGCTGGGAGTTGTGGCAGGTGCCTATAATTCCAGCTACTCAGGAGGTTGAGGCATGAGGATCACTTGAACCCAGGAGTTTGAGGTTGCTGTGGGCTTTGATGCCACAACACTCTACCCAGGGCGACAGAATGAGACTCATTCTTAAAAAAAAAAAAAAAAGAAGTGCAAAATGATGTTTTATTTTCTCTGATTTATAGATGAATTTTGTGGGTCTAGGTTATAAGTATTATTGAGGTAATCCTACAAATAGTAATTTACAGAGTAGGGGTGAAATGTGTATCTTTTGGCTCCAAACTCCATATATATATATATTTTTAACCATATTGTTCTATAAAAAACCCTATTGCTTGGATGCAATTAAAAAGCAGATCTTCAATCTGGCTATTCACCTATTTTAAGACCTGGGAAGCCTTCTCATATATTTACCCATGTTCAGCCTCCTTGCTCCTGAGCCATTCCTGTCTAAGTAGCAAATAGACTAATAATTTTGGTCCCTCAAATCAGACCTGAGATTCAGGATCCACAGGACAAGGTAGCTACGTTGCTTATTTTTCTTAGTTTGTAACAATTAACTTTGTTTCTATAATATATTTAACAAAATCCTCAGTATCATAGGGGTATTATGTGCATTCACTCATCCAAGCTTCTTTATCTAAACCTGGTTTATATAAACCTGGTAGTGACCAGGCAGTGAACAGAGAGGATCTAAAAGAGTGGCTCTATCTAAATATAGACCACACTCCTGCTCATTTGTCTGTGTATTGATTTATTCATTTAATCACCCAACATTTATTAAGCATTTACTTTATGTTAGGCAATGAGCTTGGGATGACAGATCCAGCTATAAATGAGAGAGACACAGATCTTTCCCTTATGCACATAGTCTGTAGGGAAAATAGGCATGAATCTAACAATTTAAATGAGACATGAGGGATGTTTTGATAGGGCAGTAGATGACACTATGGGATTAGTTTAGGACGTTTAGAAATATGACTCCTTAGAAGAAGTGAGGGAAAAATAAAAGTTACTAGGCAAAGGGGTGGAATGTGGGGGCAGATTAAACATAGTGGCTTGATATTTATGTAGAATTGTGAACAGAATGGTGACAAACAACTGCTGCCTTCAGCTCTTTCTTCCTCACTTCTCCAGCCCCAACTTTAGTAGCCAACCTGCCTTCCCGGCCATAAAGCCCAGTCATTCAATTCTGTCAGCTTCGGGTATTATACTTGGCCATCGTGGAACAGATGTAAGGATCAGTGGCCATAGGAAGAAGGTTCTTCTCTAATTAATTAAGAAAGGCTCACCTTTGGCTCCTTCCATTCAGAGCTTTACACAACTTATTATGTTCACTAGTTTCTTGTAAAATGTTGAAATCAACCACTTCTCTCTTGGATATTTAAAGACTTAGCAACAAGTTCAATAGGAACTCTAGATAAGATGGAAGAGGTGGGGTAGCAGTAGAAATGTCTACTAAAAAAGGCAACTTTTCTTGTGAAGATTTCAACCTGTGTGAATGTGGATAGTGTGGGCCATATGTCAATAGATCTTTTCAACTCTGTTCTGTGAGCCAGCATTCATTTACCACAACCTTCACACTTCCTCTTTGATTTTTCATTTCTTTTCTTTTCAATCAGATTTTATCTACATCCCCAGGAGCAAAAGAAACTAATGATTACTACAAGGGTAGCCTAGTCAGCAAAAGTCTCCTGTCTTGTCAGTGATTTTCCAGAAGCTTAAAATAACACTGTATGTGTGCTACAGGCTGGCAATGTTTTTTTTTGTTTTTTTTTTTTTGTTTTTTTTTAATAAAAATCACTTTTTGAAATCTTTGAATTGTATTGAAAAACATCTTTGTCTCTTGGTTAAAATGTTAGCTAACTTTTCTATATGATTTATGTGTTATTTTTCCTTCTGTTAGCTTCTCAGTTGAGTACTTGTCTTCTGTAGCTTAATGGGCCCGTGGTGCCTTCATTATGCAGGTCACTTTTTGCATAAGAGATTTTTTTGATTCTTTACCCCCATTTGGCTCTTTCCTTAGTATCTGTGCATTTTATTCCCTTATTCAGTTGTTCCTCAAATATTCCCTGACTTAGGTTCTGGGGAGGTACTGGGAAGACCTAAAAAGAAAAAGACCTGGTCTCATTCCTAAGAGATTCAAAGAAAAAGGCACGCACAAGCAGATAACTCATGAAGCAGTGTGATAAATGCTGCAACAGTAATGTGTACAAATTGCTATGGGAGTACAGTCTAGGGTTACTCTTAGGATGCCAGCAGTCTCTATGGGGGCTAACAGAATTTGACTCATATTCATTAAATAACATTGTCTAAGATTTGGGGGGTCTCTTTTTTTTTTTTTTGCCTAAGATTTTTCAATATCATTGCAACTGATACTTGTAATTCTTCTAGTGAGAATATGACCTTTGAGAACTTAATTTCTGTCTTGATGAATACTGTACCTTAAACTCATGTTCACAATCCAATGTACTGAGCCCTACTATGAAACCAATTTATAGCTTATAACCCAATTATAGCCCAAGAATATGGGGAAGGAGAAAGAGAGGGGAGGGGAAGGGGGAGAATGGATGGAGGGAGGGTAATTGGTGGGACCACACCTACAGTGTATCTTACAAGGGTCCATGTGAAATTTACTAAATGCAGAATATAAATGTATTAACACAATAACTAAGAAATTGCCATGAAGGCTATGTTAACTAGTTCAATGAAAATATTTCAAATTGTATGTAAAACCAGCACATAGTACCTCATGATTGCATTAATGTACACAGATATGATTTAATTTAAAAAAGGTTAAAAAAAGAAATTTCCCTTAAAATACTTGCAAATTTATAATAAAGAGATAGATTTTTAAATAAATAAAAGCAAGCTTTTCCAACCTGGGTAATCAAAAAACTCCAACATATAAATCCCAAAATTTGGTTAACTGATTACATATTAAATCACGCTAAGCTGCTATACCTTAGAAATAAGAAAATTAGGACAGCGCCTGTGGCTCAAATGAGTGGGGCACTGGCCCCATGTGCGGAGGTGGTGGGTTCAAACCCAGCCCCAGCCATAAACTGCAAAAAATAAAAAAATAAAAAAAAAGAAATAAGAAAATTAAATGTCTCAAGAGGTCATATAAGCAAATATATTACTTAACATGTGGGAAAGCATATTAGTAAAAGGCAGTAGGAAAAAAACTCCATAAAAGGGCAGAAGTTTCTGCATAGGAGGATGAGAAATGTGGAGAATACCTTTCCTCCCAAATACCATGTAGGAGCTTGAAGTGAATGACTACAAAGGTCCCAATCAATTTTAAAGGCTATTCACCACATCATGTTCAGATATTAAATGGCATAGTCTGATCTACATTAAGTATACTTCTCGTTTTAAGGATAAGAGTTCAGTCATTAAATCTAATCTTTGGGACAATATATAGCGAGACATGTTTAATGAAACCTTCCAAGTAAATGTAGTTCATTTCCATTCTATAACTTTATATGTGCAGCAATGTTTCTTTCAAAATTCCCAATGAAATCACCTCAAAAAGAACATTCAGGCCATGAAAATAAGTCCAAGTAAAATATAGGTAGAGGGGGAATTCAGGGAAGATGACCAACTGATAGAAACCCTCAGCAGAGGCTCCTGAGCAGAGGAAGAAAAACTGGAAGGAATCGGACTCTATGAAGCCAAAGACAGGGAGGTGAGCCAAGAAGGAACTTCAGCAAGCTGTAACTCCAAGGAAGAGCATTCAAGAAAACAAATTACAGGTACAAAGCCAATTGACTAGAGGACAGGAGACCCCCTCCCCAAAGCAGGCGGCCTGCCACAGGCTATCTGCAAACGAGCAGGAAACAAAAGTCCTCTCATTTTACCTAGCTGGAGAGAGCTGCTAAACTCCAGATCTCTTTCTCCAAGGAGGTCCCACTTATGAATCTAGACACCACCCCACCAGGCATAAAACTGAACAGATATTTTCCCCCTCAAGTCCAAATTCCCACTCCACCCTTTCCCTTGCGCATGGCGGCCTGAAGTTCTTCCCCCTGCCGAGCACAGAGTGTTTGGTCTTGTCCTGAGAGAACTGGGCATAGTGTGGTCTGCCAACCATCAAGACAGAATCTGTGACTAACAGGGAAGAAAGAGGGTATGGAAAGAAAGGGACACTCAGCAGGAGAAGGAGCTGGCCCATGGTTGTGACTATGCCCAGCCAGTGATAATGTTGACCCTTGGTTCAGGGTGCAGAACCCCCAGCTCTGACGGCACACACAGCAGGAGAGTGGGTGCCCTGTGTGGACTAAGTTTGGCAAACAGGGCTGGTCCCCAGCCCCTGCTGGGCCTGTGAGCAGAGGCTTGATAAGCGTGGACTGTGACCTGAGAGCATGGGCGTGATTCCATGATTCCTGATTCCAACAGAACCCTGGAGCAGTGACTGACTGGGAGTAAACCAAGTATTGTGGGCTAGGGTGTGGTCTACTGTCTCCAGCAGGGCTGGTGAGCAGAGGCTTACCAGGTGAGGACTGAGACTTGCAGCTGAGTGCGGTGCCCTGACTGCAAAAAGAAGCTTGCCAGGCAGTGGACTGAGACTGGCAGGCAGGTGCGTGGTCTCTTGACTCCAAATGATCTGGCAAGCAGAGGCTAGCTGTGTGTGGCCTGAGACCAGAGGGCGGGGCTTGGTGCCCTGACCCCAACAGAGCCTGCGAACAGAGGCTTGCTAGGCAGTGGACTGAGACTGGCAGGTGGAGGCATGGTCCCCTAACTCCAACTGATTGGAGAAGCAGAGGCTAGCTGGATGTGGACTGAGACTGGTGAGTGGGGGCATGGCCCCTGGCTCCAGCTGGGCCTGTGAGCAGAGAAGCAGACAATACTGTGGACTGAGTCTGGCAGGCAGGAGTGTGAATCCAATTGTGCTTCAATCCCTCTCTGTTGGGCAGGGTTTGCACTGCCTGAGACAAATTGGTTGGAACCCATGTCTGGATCTGTTCAGTTGGGGACATTCTGAGATTGTCAGTTCTGTTCTATAGCAGAAAAGAACTAAACTGTGGGGGCTGGGCACTGCAGCTTTTTGTATTTCTTCACAGTTGAGATTTAAATCTAATACTGTGGTTTCTTAGGATAGGCTAGACATTGGCTGATTATCAAAACAGACCTAGTTTGTGCTATCTCACCAAGTAGGTCCTCAGAGTCTCTGGCTAAAACTCTAAAAGGGGCCTTTATCTAAAAGATAAGCCAGAATTGCAAAGCCTAGGGCTTTGGTAAGGGACTATCTCTACTACTGGGGAACCCCAATTCTATCTCACCCTACCCGTTCTAATAACCAAACAGTGGAAAATAAACATGGTGTGGACCCAACAGAAGAACTCTGGCAACATGAATAACCAAAGTAGATCAACACCCACAAGAAAAGACAAAGGAGATACAAATGAAGATGCCATGCATAGACAAATGGCAGTAATGTCAGAAATCAAATTCAGAATATGAATTGCAAATAAGATAAATAGAACAGAAGAAAAGACAGAAATTGAATTTCAAAGAGTAGTTCTAAAGTTGTCTCAAGAAATTAATGAATTCAAAGCCCAAGTCACCAAAGATATGGACATAATGAGAAAAGAGATAGCAGGTCTCAAGGAAAAAAAATGTTAGTTGAGGAGCTCCAAAATACAGTAGACTCCCTCAGTAATAGAGTTGACCAGGCAGAAGAAAAGACCTCTGAAACTAAAGACAAAGCTTTTGAACATTCCCAAACACTCAAAGAGGCAAACAAATGGAGAGCAAAACTGATCATTCTCCCTGAGAGAGTTGTGGGATCACTCCAAAAGATCAAACATTCGTCTGATAGGAGAAGACGAGAACATTCCCAAAGGAGAAGATGGTCCTAAAGGTACAGATGCTTTACTCCAAGAGATTTTGGAGGAGAATTTCCCAAGCATTGCAAGAGATACAGAACTTCTGATAGCAGACAATTTTACAATTCCAGCAAGACTCAATCCAAATAAAGCATCTTCTAGACACATTGTGATTAACTTTACCAAAGTTAAGACGAAGGAGAAAATTCTGCAAGCAGCCAGATGAAACAAAAGCATCACCTATGAAGGGAGAAATATCAGAATGACTGCAGATCTCTCAGCTGAAATGTTTCAAGCCAGAAGAAGATGGGCATTGACCTTCAATCTCCTAAAACAAAACAACTTCCAGCTCAGGATCCTCTATCCAGCTAAACTGAGTTTCCTATCTGATGGAAATTAAATACTTTAATGACATAAACATGCTGAAGAAATTTGCCATAACTAAACCACCTCTCCAGGATATTCTCAGACCCATCCTCCACAAAGACCAGCGCAATGCTCTACCTCCAACGTAAACTCACCCAGAAATTTTTTAACAAAACCCAACTTCCGAGGGAGGAGACAAGATGGCGGACTGAAGCCAGCTTTTCACAGAGGCTCCCGTCCAGAAGGAGAGTTAAAGGATGGAAATTTAGTAAGTAACCTGGAGGATTCGAGCTATACCAGGAGAGAAGGTTGGAGATCGCACATCA
>CAUYPK010050712.1:0-28713 GCA_963574355.1 Loris lydekkerianus
AAAAAAAAAAAAAAAGTCTCACTCTGCTACCCAGAATGGAGTGCTGTGGCAGAATCATAGCTCACTGCAACCTCAAATTCCTGGGCTCAACAGATCCTTCCCAGTGGCTGGGACTATGGGACTGCAGGCATATACATTACCTTGCCAAGCCAATTTTTTTTTTTTTTTTTTGAGATGGCATTTTGCTATGTACCCTAGGCAGGATTGGGGCTCTTGGCCTAAAGTGATTCTCCCACCACAGCCTACCAGGGTTACTGGGATTATTTGTACGTGCCACTGTGCCCAGAATCTTTCATTTATTTTTCCTTGGGATAAATTCCTAGAAGTACAATTGGTGAGCCTTAGGATTTGTTTATCTTTTAGGGCTTGTGACTCAAATTATGCAGTCGTCTTCTAGGAAGTACAGAAGAGAGGGCTGCCTGCTTCTTACATCCTTGCCAGCACTGGGTATTATAATTCCTTTTAATCTTTGTCAATTTGATTGATTTTGAAAAAGATATTTTACTGTTTTTTGAATCCTATGGTATCTTAATGGTTTTGCCACTATAAAACCAATGTTTGCAGGTCAGAGGTAGACACACAGTGGTTTTGTGAATCCTTTTGTCTCCAGAGT
This sequence comes from Loris lydekkerianus, assembly GCA_963574355.1. NCBI lineage: Eukaryota > Metazoa > Chordata > Mammalia > Primates > Lorisidae > Loris > Loris lydekkerianus. Next base: position 614 of record CAUYPK010050712.1, read on the forward strand.
GTTGCCTTTTGACATTCTGTGTAAGTGCCCTAAAGACAGTTAGATAAACAAATAACTTGGTTCAGAGCAAACCATACCAGCCCAAGTTTGAAAGATAGACTGAGACCAGAGATCTCTGCTCACAGGTAAATATGTGGTGGAGAGTAAGGTAGGAAGATTGCTGTAAGTGTGAAGTTAAAAACCCTCTCGCTCCTGCTTCCAATAAAGGGAGAGATATTTGAGAACGTATGTAAAAACATCTTTGTGATTTTGCCCTAACAAACTAGCCTGACTCCTTTGTTTTAAGTCCAGGGGCTGATGGTCCACTCTGGGGGTGGAGGGTGGGGGTGTCTTCTCACACAGGAGGTGGTCTCTTTGTGTGCCTTCCAGTCTCTGCTGGCTCTTTAAGAGTTTGATTTGGGAAAAGCCGACTTAAGTTGTTGCCATCAGTTCCTGGGATGAATGGCTAAGTGATGGTGCTGATAGTGATGATGCTGATGAACAATTTGCATCTAAGAGGCAGTTGGGGAGTTTGGTGAATAGCCCGCGATTGCAGATAAACACCACCTGCCATGCTGTCCACCCGCAGCCCCCCTTCTGCTTGAGAGAGAGAGGTTCTCCTTTTCCTGCTCTCTCCAAAGCTTTTATGCTAATGCTTTGGACTAGAAGAGAAAACAGGATTTACAAGAAGTTTATTTGGTTCCTCTGGGAAGAAGAAAGAGTTGTTTTTAGTTCAGGCACATTTTGATTAAATCAGAAAAGTGGTGGCTGCAGAAGCTCTTTCTCAGTCCCCAAGGGCCCCCATTCTGCAGTCTATGGTCATTACGCTTGTTGAAATGCAGATTCCATGGCCCCATACCAGACCTCTAGTAGGCTGGGAATCTGCAGGGTTTTATTGTTAGTGTTGCTGTTAGTTCATGTCTTTTATTAATTCATACACGATGGCCATATTCTGGCTTGTTGAAGCAGTAAATCAGACAATGTTTGCCACAATAATGTCTGTCAAAGTGGCTGGCCAGGAACACTCCAGCACCACATTCATCTGAAGGACGTTCCCGATAAAGGCACCTAATTCTGCCATTTTCATCCACCTTATAGTATTTCAGAACATCTGGCTTAACCTTCTTTCTATTTATGCTTATTATTCTTGGGGATGGTGTAAACCTTCTTCCTTTTCTTGGCACCACCACAAAATCTCAATACAAAATAAAAGTGGATTCCTATCCCAGCACTCTGGGAGGCTAAGGCGGGTGGATTGTCAAAGCTCAGGAGTTGAGATCAGCCTGAGCAAGAGGAAGACCCCGTCTCTAAAAAAACATAGCCAGGGGCTGTGGTGGACGCCTGTAGTCCCAGCTACTTGGGAGGCTGAGGCAAGAAGATGGCTTGACCCAACAGTTTGAGGTTGCTGTGAGCTGTGATGCTGCAGCACTCTACCAAGGCGACAAAGTAAGACTTTGTCTTTAAAAAAAAAATAAAAGTGGACTCCTGAATGCTGTATTCAGACAAAGCATGTCCGACTTCTAGTTGCTTGCCAGCAAAAATCAATCTCTTTTTTCTTAGAGATAGCCTCGGTAGAGTGCCGTAGCGTCACAGCTCACAGCAACCTCCAATAGGCTTAGGCAATTCTCTTGCCTCAGCCTCCTGAATAGCTGAGACTACAGGCTCCCGCCACAATGCCCAGCTATTTTTTGTTGCAGTTTGGCCGGGGCTGGGTTTGAACCTACCACCCTCAGTATATGGGGCTGGTGCCCTACTCACTGAGCCACAGGTGCTGCCCCTGGAAGTAATCTCTATGCTGATGGGAAGGAATTCCTTTCTTATCCTGGAGCTTGGCGTTTATGTTTTCTACTGTATTCAGGGTTCAAACTTCAGAGTGATGGGCTTCACCTTAAGAGTATTTATAGGGTGGCATCTGTGGCTCAAACGAGTAGGGCACCAGCCCTACATGCCGGAGGTGGCAAAAAAAAAAAAGAGTGTTTATAAAAATCTGCATCTTGATGGCTATTCCACTGAAGATGACAGATTAGAAAGGAAAAGCTAGAATCTGCATTTTAATTTTTTAATTTAATTTTAATTTAATTTAATTTTTATTTATTTTTGAGATAGAGTCTTACTATGTCTTCTTCAGTAGAGTACTGTGGCGTCACAGCTTACAGCAACCTCAAACTCTTGGGCCTAAGTGATACTCTTGCCTCAGCCTCCTAAGTAGCTAGGACTACAGGCACCCACCACAACGCCTGGCTATTTTCTTGTTGCAGTTGTCATTGTTGTTTAGCAGGCCTGGGCTGGGCTCGAAACCCCCAGCCTTGGCGCATGTGGCTGGCGCTGTAACCACTGTGCTACAGGCATTGAGCCTATTTTTTATTTTTTTATTTCAGATTAATATGAAGGTACAAATCATTATGTTACAATGTTTGAATTGCACACCCAGGAGTTGAATCATATGCCCTCACACCAATCCTCTGGAATCTGCATTTTTAACAACCTCTTACCTAGTAGAGCCTCATAGTTACCTGGAAGACATTAAAAACTATAGATCTGGGCACTTGGGCTATTTCCTTGTCTTGGCAATTATGAATTGGGCTGCAATAACCATTCTGGTGCAAATGTCTTTGTTATAAAATAATTTTTGATCATTTGGGTATATACCTAGTAGAGGAATTGCAAGATCGAATGGTCACATCCTTTTATTTATTTATTTATTTATTTATTTATTTATTTATTTATTTATTTTGAGACAGAGCCTCAAGCTGTCACCCTGGGTAGAGTGCTATGGTGTTACAGCTCACAGCAACCTCAAACTCTTGGACCCAAGCGGTTCTCTTTTTTTAGCCTACAGGTGCCTGCTACAACACCCAGCTATTTTTTTGTTGCAGTTGTCATTGCTGTTTAGCAGTCCCAGGCTGAGCTCTAACCTGTCAGCTTCAGTGTATGTGGTCGGTGCCCTACTATAGGTTAGCTATAGGTACAAGCCAAAACGGTCACATCTTTTATATTTACGTGGATGGAGCTGGAACATATTCTTCTAGTAAAGGATCTCAAGAATGGGGGGGAAAAGTCTCCAATGTACTCAATACTGAAATCAATATATAATCAACTACACATTCATATGAATTGTAAAACATAGCTATTGTCCAAAAAGTAGAAGGGAAGAGGAGAGAGAGGAGAGAGAAGGGGGAAGTGGAAGGAGGGAGGGTATTTGGGAGGACCTCATCTAATGTGCACGATGCAATGGTACACTTTAAAACTATTAAGAGTATAATTGTGATGGATGTGTTACTTTGTTCAACATAAGCATTTCACATTGTATATCAAATCAGTACATTGAACCCCATAAATAAATCAATGTACACAGTTATTATTATTATTTTTTGAGACAGAGTCTGATTATGTTGCCCTCGGTAGAATGCCGTGGCGTCACAGCTCACAGCAATCTCAAACTCTTCGGCTTAAGCGATTCTCTTGCCTCAGCCTCCCGAGTAGCTGAGACTACAGGCGCCTGCCAAAACGCCTGGCTATTTTTCATTGCAGTTGCCATCATTGTTTTAGCTGGGCTGGGCCGGGCTTGAACCTGCCACCCTCGATGTATGTGGCTGGTGCTGTAACTATTGTGCTTCAGGCACTGAGCCCACAGTTATGATTTAATAAAAACAAATTAACAAACAAAACCCTATAGATCTGGGAAATCAAATTCCTCATCCCCAGGAGAGAGGGGTAAACCTGACATTTGTTTTAAATTTCTAGAAAAATGTTTACAAAATTATGAAATAGATGAAGACATTTAAAAGCTACTAGACACACCAGCAAACATAAAAAAATGGCAGGAAGAAATGAGCTGCCTCAAGCTACTTTGCCAGGGCTTGATTTATTTGAAAAGCCAAATCTGAAACTGGATAATCAAGAGGTTGAAAAAAATTCCTTGGTTTCTGAAAGAGACCAGGATAGAGCGAGTGAGTCAAAAACAGAGAAGACACTAAAGAAAACTGACCACTGCACCAGGAAAAAAGTAATTCTATGCTATAAAAGGAAGAAAAGCTTTTCAAAATCTTGCAGGAAACAATGGATACAGTGATGAGCTGTGAAGAAATCGTCTCAAAAAATGCTGCAATCTCTGAAATAACCCCTGCTTTCGAGAGATCACCAATGGCTATCTCAGTAACTGTTGTCTCAGTGACTGACTATCCATGCATTAATGATATGTTTACTTTTCCTTCAAATATTGAAATGTTTTGAATGTACTTTAAAGCCTTATATAGTGGGGCCTGTTCTTACTTGTCACTACTATAGTTAGAAACCAGAGAGCAACCTCTAAGTTTGCAAAATGCCTTTTCCAGAGAAAGTTTAAATTTGTAAATAATATTATCAATGGAAATAATATTATCAATGTAATAAGTGAAGATGTCTAGAAAATAAATAAATAAAAACTATAGATCTTCAGACTCCAGTCCCTGGAGATTCTGATTCCATAGGCCAATCTGTGCATAAGAAGAGTTTTCTGAAGGGATTTGAGAAGCAGCTGGGTCTAGGAATCACTACCTTAAGGAAATTCCTAGGACCCCCTATTCATTCTACAAGACCTGGGGAAGAAGAGGCAGGGAAGGGGCTGGAGGTAACAGAATCCCTTCTGGGGGCTGCCTTTGTCTTCCTCTTTGGACATGTGTGGGTTACTTGGAGCCAGACCGGCATTAACTAGAGCTTGGACGCACTTAGGACCAGCCCCTCATTCCCTCCTGGGTGGGAATTGCACCGGGAAGCTGGTTTTAGCATTGAACATATCTGAGCTAGAGAAGGACACAAGGTGGGGTGGAAAAGGCACAGGTCTAAGCAGGCCAAAAATATTTTGGTTTTTGTTTGTTTATTTGTTTTGAATTTTGAGACAAGATCTTGTTATATTGCCCAGGCTGGTCTCAAACTCCTGAGCTCAAGTGATCCTTCTGTCTCAGCCTCCTGAGTAGCTGGAAACTATAGGCACATGTGCCACTCTACCTGGCTGGAAATTTTTTACTGTAAGGTTGGCCAACTCTGCCAACTCAGGCAACTTCACCTAATGTCTCTGACCTGCAGGGTTTTTATTGGCAAAATCAAGAAAATAATTCTCATTCTAAATGTGATATAAAATTTATTAATATGAAGGAATGGATATAATAAACAGCACCAGGAAAATACACAAAATCACAGAAATGCAAATTCAAGCCAACCTGAAATATCATTTTACATATATGGACAGATTATTTAAAAATATTAGAGCCCCAATGCAGGTGAAATTGTGGCAAAGTGGGTACACTCATGGACTGCCAGGAAACACTGTAAATTGGTATATTTCTCTTGGGAACTGAGATGGAGCTGCATGCCAAGAACCATAAAGGTGTCCACACCCATTGACTCAATAATTACATCTCTGGGAATTATCTGAATAATTAAAGCAGAAGCAGATTTATATGCATAAAAACATATATTGCAGTATTACCTCTGAAATAAAAAAACAAAACCCAACAAACCCGGAAATTAGACAAATTAAATAAATATACTTGGGAGGCTGTTTAAAATTAAGGCATATTTGTGTAATGGAACACTGTGCAAGCATTTAAAAGATTATTCATTATGAAGACCATGTAGCAATATGGAAAACATTTATAGGTGTTAAATGAACATAGCAGTACCCCAGGTAACTTTTTAAAAAACATTGAAATGGTTTTTTGGGGTTTTTTTTGATACGGATTCTCACTTCTGTTGCTCTTGGTAGAGTGCTGTGTTCTCATAGCTCACAGCAACCTCAAACTCCTGGGCTCAAGTGATCCTCCTGCCTCAGCCTCCCAAGTAGCTGGGACTACAGTTGCTCGCCACAACACCTGGCTATTTTTAGAGACAGAGTCTCACTTTTGCATAGGCTGGTATTGAACTCCAGTAACCTCAAACTTCTGGGCTCAAGCAATCCACCCACCCCAAACTCCCAAAGTGCTAGGATTATGGGTGTGAACCACTGTGTGCAGCCTGCAAGATGGGGTCTTGGTTTGCTGCCCAGGCTGGTCTCACATCTAAGACTCAGACAATCCTCCCAACTCAGCCTCCCCAGTAGCTGGGACTACAGGCATGCACCATCACGACCAGCTCTTACATTTTTTTTTTTTTTCCCTAATGGAAATTACTAATTCCTGCCCTTTTTACCATCCTGGCTTGTTAGGGAGACCAAATGAGAAGCTGAGAAAACTGTCATATCTTCCTAACAGTTGTTGGAGGTAAATCTACCACACATGACTTGTCATCCTAGTTCTGTAGACTAGACAATGCCCTCATTCAATGCCAAGTTGAGTCCTGGGCACATCCAGCACTTGTGGAGTAAGGTCTCTAGGCCAGTTGCTGTGGGAGGAGGAAAAAAAGACACATGGCTATCAGCCATCAAGGGCTTTACAAAATAGAGATGTAGACACCTTTTGAAGTTGTCTGTTTATCCTAGTGGTTCTCAGCTGAGGCTAGTACTCTTCACCAGGGGACATTTTGATTGTCCTGATGATTGGGAAGATTACTATTACCAACATTTATAAACGAAGAATAGGACAGTCCTGCACAACATATTATCTGCCTCTAACTCCCCTTAGTGCCCTTGTTGAGAAATACGGGTTTAGTCTATAGTCAGGGCTGACATGTATGGGTGTGCAGGTTGCCTACTACACAACTCCTGAGGACACCATTTACATGGTGGTTAAGTGTTTGGATTCTTAAACAGGACTGCCTGTGTTCAAATGCCAGCTGGATTCAAAAGCTTTTACATATACTTGAAAACAAAAACAACAATAAGGAAAACCCAAATGCTAGCTGGACACCTGTGGGAATACTGCTTACTTTTTGGGTACCTCAGTTTTCTCATTTGTAAAATGGGAATAGTAATAGTAACACACCTCATAATGATAATATAAGAATAACCTGGGCTTGGCACCTGTAGCACAGTGGTCACAGAGCCAGCCACATACACTGAGGGTGGGGGGTTCGAACCTGGCCCAGGCCAGCTAAACAATGACAACTGCAACAAAAAATAGCCAGGCGTTGTGACATAATGAGACTCTGTTCAGAAAAAAAAAAAAAAGAATGATCATATAGGATTTTTTTTTTTGAGACAGTCTGAAGCTGTCCCCCTGCGTAGAGTACTGTGACATCACAGCTCACAGCAACCTCAAACTCTTTGGCTTAAGTGATCCTCTTGCCTCAGCCTTCCAGGTAGCTGGGACTACAGGCGCCCACCACAATGTTTGGCTATCTTTTGGTTATGGTTATAGTTGTCATTGTTGTTTGAGAGGCCTGGGCTGGATTAGAACCTGCCAACTCCTGTGTATGTGGCTCGTGCCCTAGCTGCTTGAGCTACAGGTGCTGAGCTGTTATAGGATTGTTCTTAGGACCAATACATTTAGAACTTAGAACAGTGCTTGGCACATGGTGAATTTTTTTTTTTTTTTTTTGAGACAGTCTCACTTTGGCATCCTCAGTGGAGTGCTATGGCGTCATAGCTCACAGTAACCTCAAACTCTTGGTTTCAAGTGATCCTCTTACCTCAGCCTCCCAAGTTGCTGGTACTACAGGCACCTGCCACAAGCCTGGCTATGTTTTTAGAAATAGAGTCTTGGCTCGGCACCTGTAGCTCAGTGGCTAGGGTGCCAGCCATATACACTGGAGCTGGCAGGTTTGAATCCAGCTTGGGTCTGCCAAACGACAATGACAACTACAACCAAAAAATAGCTGGGTGTTGTGGTGGGTGCCTGTAGTCTCAGCTACTTGGCAGGCTGAGGCAAGAGAATTACGTAAGCCCAAGAGTTGGAGGTTGCTGTTAGCTGTGACGTCACAGCACTCTACCCAGGGCGATAAAGTGAGACTCTGTCTAAAAAAAAAAAAAAAAAGAAAGAAAGAAAGAAACAGGGTCTTGCTCTTGCTCAGGCTGGTCTCTAACTCCTCAGCTCAAGCAATCCACCCACTTTGGCCTCCTAGAGTGCTAGGATTACAGAAGTGAGTTACCACACCCAGTCCTCAAGGTGAATGTTTAAAGTTAGATGATTATTCTCTGAGCTCTGACCTCCACATCTGCTGGGGTGGGGCCCCCGTTTCTACTCCCTGTTCCACACCATGTACATCTGGATTCCTGCTCTCCCTGAGGTTTAACTTTTCCTGGTTCTACCTGTAATCTTCTTGCAAACTCTCTGTGTTGCTTAAGCTTGTTTGAGTCTATTTTTGTAATCTACAACAAAAGTCTTAATAAGAAGGACAGGGAGCAAAGACTTACCCCTAGTAAACAATAGTGGATATTACAAAAGGGCTTTCAATTAAGTATGAGATTGCTTGGCACAGAAAGACTATAAATGCCACAGACAATACCTAATCATAACGCAATGAAATCGTTCAAACATCAAGTTGTTAAGCTAATGGAATATAGCTAGCACCTCATTCTCTGTTCTGTGAAGATAGACAGGACAAACCACCAGGACCAGTCCAGCCATGTGTCCAGAAAGGTAAAGGAAAGAGACCCTCTCCTTCAAGATCTTCCCTACTAGCACCTGAAATTCTACCATTGGCGACTTATATCTTTGTTTGGCAGGAGGTTTATATTTTTTATTCTTTTTTCTTTTTGAGACAGAGTCTGACTCTGTCACCCTAGGTAGAGTGCCTTGATATAATCATAGCTCATTGCAGCCTCAAACTCCTAGGCTTCACTGATCTTTTTGTGTCAGCCTCCTGAGTAGCTGGGACTACATGTGTGCCCCATGATGTTTGGATAATTCTTTTTTTTAGTAGAAATGGGGGAGGATCTCATTCTTATTTAGGCTGGTTTTGAATTCCTGAGCTTAAAGAATCCCTCCCTAACTTGGCCTCGTAGAGTGCTAGATTACAGGCATGAGCCACTGAGCCCAGCCTAGGAGGCCTTCTACGAAATATGGATAATCCCTGGGAAGGATAACTCAGAAGCCTACTAGACCCTACTGAGAATGTGGTTATTAAGTGGCTTCCTTTCTCCTTCCCAGCCCCAGCTACAAATGGGAGAGAGAAAGACAGAGCCTGGGGAGAATGGAGAAGGCCAGGCTTTGCAGGATGGATTCTCCTTTGGAATTGCCAATGATCTTGTCAGGCACATGTTTATGGGGGAGGGCAGTGGCCCTGAAGGAACTGGAGAAAATGTTCTGATGTGCTCTGTACGGCATGGTGAATAGCAGGAATGACTGTAGCTGTTTCCTTGCCAAGGACAAATCTGATGCGATTGCTCTGAGGTGAAAGTGAGGAGGAGGGGCAGCGGGTTCTGCCTTTTGGCTCCCAGAAATGGTTGTTCATCAATCATTTGCTAAGCCAGTGGTTCTCATGTCAGAATCACCTGGGAAACTTAAAAAAAAAATCTCGGGCCAATAGGAAAACTGGATAACCACATGTAAAAGACTGAAACTGGACCCATACCTCTTATCACTTACAAAAATTGATTCAAGATGGATAAAAGCTTTAAATCTAAGGCATGAGACAATAAAAATCCTTGAAGAAAGTGTGGGGAAAGCACTTGAAGATATCAGCCTGGGGAAAGATTTTATGAAGACGACTTCCATGGCAATTGCAACAACAAAAATAAACAAATGGGACTTGATTAAATTGAAAAGCTTCTATACAGCTAAGGAAACAACAACCAAAGGAAACAGACAACCTTCAGAATGGGAAAAGGTATTTGCATATTATGAACTGGACAAAAGCTTGATAACTAAGATCTATAGAGAACTCAAATTAATCAACAAAAAAAGACCCAAGAATTCTATATAGCACTGGGCAAGAGAGATGAATAGAACCTTCTCTAAAGAAGACAAACAAATGGCTAACAAATAAATGAAAAAATGCTCATTGGCTCTCATCATCAGAGAAATGCAAATCAAAACTACCCTGAGATACCTAACCCCAAGGAGAATGGCCCACATCATAGTCTCAAAACTACAGATGCTGACATGGATGTGGAGAGAAGGGAACACTTTTACACTGGTGGTGGGACTGCAAACTAATACAACCTCGTCAGAAGAAAGTATGAAGAATCCTCAAAGAACTCAAATCAGACCCCTGTTTGATCCTGCAATCCCATTACTAGGCATCTACCCAGAAGAAAAAAAAAAATCCTTTATCACAAGGACATTTACACTATACTGTTTATTGCAGCTCAATTTACAATCGCCAAAATGTGGAAACAGCCTAAATGCCCACCAACTCAGGAATGGGTTAACAAGCTGTGGTATATGTATACCAGGGAATACTATTCAGCCTCTAGAAAAGATGAAGACTTTACATCTTTTGTATTAACCTGGATGGAGATGGAACACATTCTTCTTAGTAAAGCATCACAAGAATGGAGAAGCAAGAATCCAATGTACTCAATTCTAATATGAAGGCAGCAGATGAGCTAATACAGGTGGTGGGTGGTGGGTAGGAGAATGAGCAAGTGGGGAGAGGGGAGGAAGGAGGGAGAGGTGGGTCATGGTGTATGGCACCCCTCTTGGGGGCGGGACATAATTGTAACAGGGACTTTCTCCAACAAATGCAATCAGTGTAACCTAATTTTTTGTGCCCGCAATGAATCCCAAACAATAAAAAAAAAAAAATTTGAAAAAAATCTTGGGCTTGGCGCCCATAGCTCAGTGGCCAGGTTGTCAGCCACATACACCAGAAGTGGCAGGTTTGAATCCAACCTGGCCCTGCCAAACAACAATGACAACTACAACCAAAAAATAGTGTTGTGGTGGGTACCTGTAGTCCCAGCTACTTGGAGGCTTAGGCAAGAAAATCACTTAAGCCCAAGAGTTTGAGATTGCTGTGAGTAGTGCCACCACAGCACTCTATCGAGGGTGACTCCATCTCAAAAAAAAGAAAACAAAACAGTGATATTTTGATACGTGTATATAATGCATAATGATCAAATCAGGATAATTAACATATCCATCACTTCAAACACTGATTATCTCTTTGTGTTGTGAACATTAAAAAATATATCCTTAAGTTATTGGTAATCACATTCACTCTATGGCACTACAGAATATCAGAACTCATTTCTCCCATTTATTTATTCTGCCCCAAAGAGAACAGTTTTATTCTGTCTTCCTTCTTTCATCCCCTCCTCTCTATTCTGTGCTGTCTTCTTATGAAATCTCTTTCTTTTCTGTCCCTATCTCACCTCTTTCCTTTCTTGCCTGCCAGAGCCCTCTGGGCTCCTCTGTGTCCTTGGCCCTATGAGGTCTCTGACCCCTGGGTTATGGAGCCCTGCTCTGAGGCTGCGGGGCCATCTTTGGCCCTTTATTGGGGACTTTGCACCCTGCTCCATACAAGTAGAACACTGTCTTGGGGTGTTTCCCTTGTATCCTTTTGCCAGGCTCTAGGGAAAGAATTAGGCACTGGGTCACTTCCAGTACAAATTATTGAACAGTTTTCTGTGTGGACATCAGGCCTACGTTGAGATAACAGCTCTACCAGCTCAAGCTCATTCAGTTAATAATTTACTGCTGGGGAAATGGGAGTTAAATGAGTTAAAAGGCATATTTTTTGTGAACTTTGGGATACCTCTGACAGCAATTCGTGTAATCTATACAGGCAGATACTAAAGCTGTCTGAATTCTATTGTCCTGCCTGCCACACCGACCCTCTGGATCCATTTTATTAACATGACTGGCTTTGATTTATGTTTATATTATTGCTTTGGTTTCTGCTCCGAGCTTATGACCCAGAGCAGCTGTGAGTATGGAAAATGGCTCCATGAGGAATTAAATTTCTGGGTATGCTTGTGCAAAGAAACCCACCAGCAGCTGGGGGCTCTTCCTGCTTTTCAGGCCTGGGATATCTTACAGCAAAATTTCTGACTTACTGACCCCAGTGTATGCTCAGAGCCCACTCTATGGGAGTGCTAACTGCAGTTGAGTAGGGACCCATGTTTAGGACTCCTTACTTGATTTAACACTCTGCTATTACCATTTTAACATTTCTTTCTTTCTTTCTTTCTTTCTTTCTTTTTTTGGAGGCAGGGTCTCTTTCTATAGCCCAGGCTAGAATGCCATGGCATCATCATAGCTCACTAAAATCTCAACCTCCTGGGCTCAAGTGATCCTTCATTGTCAGCATCCACAGTAGCTGGGACTACAGGCATGCACCATCACACCCAACTTTTTTTTTTTTTTTTTTAATAGAGACAGGGTCTTGCTATGTTTCTCAGGCTGGTTTTGAACTCCTGGCCTGAAGTGATCCTCCCTCTTCGGCCTTCTAATGTTCTAGCATTACAGGTCTGAGCCACTACACCTGGCCAATGTGACATTCATTTTTTGTTTTTAGTTGTTGTTGTTGTTGTTGTTGTTGTTTTTTATAGAGACAGAGTCTCACTTTATGGCCCTTTGGTAGAGTGCTGTGGCATCACACAGCTCACAGCAACCTCCAGCCCCTGGGCTTAAGTGATTCTCTTGCCTCAGCCTCCCGAGTAGCTGGGACTACAGGCGCCGCCATGACGCCCGGCTATTTTTTTGTTGCAGTTTGGCAGGGGCTGGGTTTGAACCCATCACCCTTGGCATATGGGGCCGGTGCCCTACTCACTGAGCCACAGGCGCTGCCCTAGTTGTTGTTGTTGAGACTCACAACTCACCGTAGGGAGAGTGTCATGGCATCATCATAGCTCACAGCAACCTCAAACTTTTGGGCTCAAGAGATCCTCTTGCCTCAGCCTCCTGAGTAGCTGGGATTAGAGGCACCAGCCATGACGCCTGCCTAGTTTTTCTATTTTTAGTAGGGACAGGGTCTTGCTCTTGCTCCGGCTGGTTTCAAACTCATGAGCTCAAGGGATCCACAGGCTTTGGCCTCCCAGAGTGCTAGGATTACAGACGTAAGCCACTGTGCCCAATTTGACATTGGTTTCTTTTTTTTTTTTTTTTTTTAAGACAGAGTCTCACTTTGTCACCCTTGGTAGAATGCCGTGACATCATAGCTCACAGCAACTTCAAACTCTTGGGCTTAAGTGATTCTCTTGTCTCAGCCTCTCAAGTAGCTGGGATCACAGGCACCTGCCACAATGCCCAGCTATTTTTTGGAGATAGGGGTCTTGCTCTGGCTCAGGCTGGTCTCAAACACCTGAGTGCAGGCAATCTAGCCACCTGGACCTCCCAGAGTGCTAGGATTACAGGTGTGAGCCACCATGCCTGGCCTCCAATTCGACATTCTTAATAATTTATAAATAATTAGTCACATATTTATACTGGGCCCTGAAAATTTCATAACTTGCCCTAAACATGTGTCATGGTCCATACCCTGAATTCTTTATGTTGAGCTTAGGTGACCCATTTAGGTCATTTGTCCTTCTTTTCTGGGATATCCCAAAATCTGGACTGTTGAAGACCCTCAGGGAGGCTATGACAATTTTGTCCAGGAGTCTTACAGCCCCATTAACCAAAATATCTTAAAACACACAGATAAAGAATTTGTTTACAAATAAGTAAGGTAAAGATAACATTTCAGAATTCAGAAGATATAGAAGAGCCAGGTGTGGTGGCTCATACCTGTAATCCTAGCACTCTGGGAGGCTGAGCCAGGAAGATTCTTTGAACTCAGGAGTTTGAGATCAGCCTGAGCAAGAGTGAGACCCCCATCTCTACCAAAAATAGAAAAACGCAGTGTATTTGTGGCGGGCGCCTGTAGTCCTAGCTACTCAGGAGGCTGAGGCAGGAGGATCGCTTGAACCCAGGAATTTGAGGTTGCTGTGAGTTATAGTACTCTAGACTGGGCAACAGAGTGAGGCTGTGTTTAAAAACAAACAAACAAACAAACAAACAAACAAAAACAGGGTGGCACCTGTGGCTCAAAGGAGTGGGCCGCCAGACCCATATGCTGGAGGTGGTGGGTTCAAACCCAGCCCTGGCCAAAAACTCAAAAAAAAAAAAAAAAAAAAAAAAGGATACAGAAGGGTGTATATTGTGGCTCCCCTATTAACCCCTTTTTTCCTTGTTCCTCTTCTGCTGAAGCAAGCCCTGCTATCTGTCTTTGGGCATCTTCCAGCGTCTGTTTTGATGAAAGAGATGTACATGTCTCCATATTTATTGTTCTTGACCAGATGGTGGGATAACTTGTACACTGTTTTGAACCTTCTTCTTTTCTCCTAACTGTACATCATGGAAATAATTCAAAGTTACCATATAGATCTACTTCATTATTTCTTTGCTAACAATGTTCCATTGTTTGGATATACTGTCATTTGTCCTGTTGATAGGCACTTAGATTATTTCCAAACCTTTGCTCCTAAAAAAAAAAAAATGCTCTTAAAATAGGGTTGCCAGATTTAGCAAATTAAAATGCAGGCTGCCTAGTTTTGAATTTGAAATTCAATTTTTGAATTTGAAATTTCAGTTTTGACTTTGAAATGCAGATAACAATGAATACAGTAGAATCCCCTTATCTGTGAGTTTGCTTTCCAGGGCTACAGTTACCCGTGGCCAACCACAGTTCAAAAATATTAAGTGGAAAGTTCTAGAATCAAGCAATTATACATTTTAAATAGTGCACCATTCTGAGTGAAATCTTAAGTCATCCCACTCTGTCCCACCTGGGACTTGAATCATCCCTTTGCCCAGTACCCACACTATATATGCTCCCTACCTACTAGTCACTTAGCAGTTGTCTGGGTTATCAGATCAACTGTCATGATATCTCAATGTTTGTGTTAAAGTAACACTTACTTTAGGTACTGATGCTGGCATGTTGTTTTAAGTGTTCTATTTTTTATTGGTTATTGTTGTTAATCTCTTACTGTGCCTAATTTATAAATTAATCTTTATCAGGCCTGGATTTATGGGGAAAAGTATAGTATATACAAGGTTTGGTACTATCTGTGGTTTTAGGCATTTACTGGAAGTCTTGGAAATGTATCTCCTTCCCTTATGCTATAATTTCTTAGTATAAATGTGCTCCATACTTACGTCCTAAGAAGGCGAGACATTTGGGGATATAGCTATACTTTAAAAAAAAAGTTGTTTCTCTGAAATACAAATTTAACTGTGCATCCTATGTTTTATATGGCTACGTTATCCTGGAACAAAGCCTGGCACATAGTAGGGGCTCAGTAAATATTTATCGAATGAAAGAATAGCTGTTCCCTTTCTAAAATAAAAGCTCACAATGGTCACAACTTTGACATAGTCTCTAGTCGGTGGTTCATATCTATACATAAATGGGCTGGATACGGGGGCTCAAGCCTGTAATCCTAGCACTCTGGGAGGCTGAGGTGGGTGGATTGCTAGAGTTCAGGAGTTTGAGACCAGCCTGAGCAAGAGCAAGACCCTGTCTCTACTAAAAATTAAAAAAAAAATAAAAAAACTAGCCAAGCATGGTGATACATGCCTGTTGTCCCAGCTACTCAGGAGGCTGAGGCAGGAGGATCACTTGAACCCAGGAGTTTTCTTTCTTTCTTTTTTTTTTTTTTTTTTTAAAAGACTGAGTCTCATTTTGTCGCCCTTGGTAGAGTGCCATGGCATCACAGCTCACAGCAACCTCCATCTCTTGGGCTTAGGCGATTCTCTTGTCTCAGCCTCTCGAGTAGCTGGGACTACAGGTGCTCGCCACAATGCCCAGCTATTTTTTTTGTTATTATTGTTGTTGCAGTTTGGCCGGGGCCGGGTTCGAACCTGCCACCCTCGGTATATGGGGCCGACGCCCTACTCACTGAGCCACAGGCACTGCCCTGAGCCCAGGAATTTGAGATTACTGTGAACTATGATCCCATGGCACTCTACCCAGGGTGAGATAGTGAAACTGTCTCAAAAAAACAAACTACAACAACAACAAAAATACATGGATAAATGATATAATGCATGTATTCCTGAATGCTTTATTTGGCCTAGAAAGTAGAATATTTGTATGATAAATTCATTTGTTTAAAAGTCTGATAGATTCTAATAAATTGCCCTCCACAGTCTTCCAACACATTTTTTTTTCTGAGACAGAGTCTTGTTCTGTTGCTCAGGCTAGAGTGGCATGGTATCAGCCTGGCTCACAACAGCTTCAAACTCCTGAGCTCAAGCAATCCTCCTGCCTCAGTCTCCCAAGTAACAGGGACTACAGGTGCCTGCCACAACACCCAGCTAATTTTTCTATTTTTAGTAAAGCCTGGGTCTCCCTCTTGCTCAGGCTGGTTTATTTTTATTTATTTATTTTTTATTGTTAAATCATAGCTGTGTATATTTGTGCAATAAAGGGGTACAATGTGCTGGTTTCATATACAATCTGAAATATTCTCATCAAACTGTTCAACGTTGCCTTCATGGCACTCAGGCTGGTTTTGAACTCCTGAGCTCAAGGGATCCTCTAGCCTCGGCCTCCCAGAGTGCTAAGATTACAGGTGTGAGCTATCACACCCAGACCTTTCCAACACTTCTTGACAGAGTTGTCTAATTGTATTCCTGTTGTTACCTAACTTCACTTAACCTTTGGGGAACTTCCCCCTTGAAGCTGCCCTAAATGGGGGTCAGAAAGGAACTGAGAGTGCCAATCTCATTGTACCATCCCTTTATGCCTCCTTCTGTCAGTCTGAGCCAGGAAATGAGCAATTTAGATGTAAATGGCGGGAGGTAACATCTGGCTCATCAGGGCCCTAGACTGTCTTGTCCCCAGAGGTGGTGGAGGACCCCAGCAGGCCCTGCCAGCTCATGGTGATGAATGGCTTATATGGCCTGGGCTGTCCCAGGGGTGCTCTTGGGTTCATTGTCCACCTGCCTCCTTTCTTCCAATCTGTCACCAGTGCAGGACAATTTAATCATCCTAACGAGGCTGTCAGTGAGACCACACTCTACCACCTCCCATGGGAAAGTAAGTTCTCTGACCTCCCCCAGCCAACCTAAGCACATGTGGTCTCTGTTTGCCAACTACAAAGCTCTGGATGGAGGAAAAGCTGGGGTTACACAGAGCAAAGGGGACACAACATTCAGCCCTTTGAAATAGGATTTGGATTGCTTGGATTTGGGTCCCTGTTTCACCACTGCTGTACTAGCTGGATGACCTTGGACAAGTTACTTGACCTCTCTGAGCATCTCTTTCCTCTGCAGTAAAATGGGGCTAATAACCCCTAACTATATAACCTCATAAAATTGTCATGAAATTCAAATCAATAATTTAAGGGCAAAAGGGTATATATGTTGTGAAGTATTCTACTAATACAAATATTTTTGGGCAGAGATATCAAGTATGGATGGCAGAGGATCTTGAGTGCTTTTTGAGTTATTATTATTTTCACTAGTGTGGCTTCAAAATTTCTATCTAGGAAGGTTTAAAGGATGACAACATGGCAGGTGTGTGTGGGCTGGTTCTTTACAAAAGATTGGGCAATAATCAATATCAACAATATCAATCAATAGTGTTCAACCACGTCGGGGGCAAGGTGGACTGATTACAGGGGTATGAGAAGTGTTTCTAATCTGTCTCTTGGTGACCCCCCTGGGTTCCCTGCTCCATTTAGTTCTTTCTCTATGTGGAAGCCTCTCTCATGGAAACATGCGATATTGACTCCATAAGCTTCTAGAAACCTGCCATTCCAAGGAGGCAGCTGTCCAGTCTAATTTAAGATGGGGCTTCTCCTAAGATCTCACTTTGGCACCTCATGATCCCTAGGGGATGGGAGTTCTTGCACTTTAAGAAGCCACTTTCTCAGCACTTCTGAGGTTGGAGAGCTTTCCCAGAAGAGGCTGGGTAGAAGAGGAAGTGCTGAGCCTTGAGGGGAGAGAGGGTGGTTCATTCTTACACCACAGTGAGTGAGTGTGGAAGAGAAGGTCTTGACCCACCCCATACTTGCCAGCCAGCTGGGTGTGTGCTCTGAGCTTCTTTAATTTTTCTCTGAAGTAAATGGAAAGGTGGCGAATCACAGTTTGTGCGTGTGTGTGGTGGGAGTGGGGAGAGGCGGCCAAAAGGTGTCACAGACCCTGGAGGGGCCCCTTTCCTGGGAGAACCAGTGAGTTTTTGTCATTGTGTGAAATGCCAGTGAGCTTCAAATGAAGGACAACTTCCAGCATCTCCTTCCAGTGTGAATTACTCCCAAAGCATAATGTTCCACCTCTGCAGAAAGGCTGCCAGCTGCACTGTGGAGATACCTCTGCCAGTTGTTGGCCTGACAGCCTCACACCTCAGGTGGGAAATACACAAAAATGAAAATGGACTGTCTAGGCTGCTTGGTGTGGGTGGGAGAAATTCCCTAGGTGGAGAAAACAAACAGACCTAACCCAAACAGATCAAAACCAGCTTATCTCACATTGTTCCACATCTGGGAGCAAAAATAAATTCAGAGCACTAACAAAGCAGGAAAGTGAGAGGGGGCAGGCAGTCCTCCAATGCTGGAAAAAATTAGTAAAACCTTTATAGCAAGGGTGGGGCACCTCCCCTCCCTCCAGAAAGGGAAACCTCGTAGCCCAGTGGGTGTCAACCCATAGTGTTTCCTCACCTGCACTCTTACTTGCCTGGGAGTTTGGAATTGGAGAGGTGGATGTGTCCCTTTCAGATTTCTGTCCCAAGTCCAGGTAGTAGCTGAAAGCCTTCCTCACCCCTGCCCCAGGGTTCCTGGACTCCCATGTCTGACCACATTCGGAAGTTTGAGGACCCGTGGATTTTTCCACAAAGTGTCAGTTCCCTCCAACATTGTGTCAGCTCCACTGGCCTCCTTTCTGTTTCTGGAAGCTGCCTTCCTGCCTCAGGGCCTTTGTATCTGCTGTTCTCCTTGCCAGGCTCTTGGTGAGATTCCCCTTCAGCTATAGTCCCACCTCAAAGAGGCTTACCCAGGCCAGGTGTGGTAGCTCATGCCTGTAATCCTAGCACTTTGGGAGACCAAAGTGGGTGGATTGTCTGAGATCAGGAGTTTCAGACCAGCCTGAGCATGAGCAAGACCCCCATCCTATTAAAAATAGAAAAATTAGCCAGATGTTGTGACAGGCCCCTGTAGTCCCAGCTACTAGGGAGGCTGAAGCAAAAGGATTACTTAAACCCAAGAGTTTGAGATTGCTGTAAACTCAGGACACTCAATCCAGGGCAATGGAGTGAGGCTCTGTCTCAAAAAAAAAAAAAGACCCTCCCCTCAACCTTACACCCTCTATTTCCTTCTAGGACTGGACCATGAGTTCCAGTGTGCAGGTCTCCAGCACCTAGCTCATTAGCTCATTGCTGATGCTCCCTACAGCTTATTTAAACGGACATTGAATGAATGGATCACCTGCTTTGTATTTTCCTAGCCCTTTTTGCTGTTGTTGAGGCTCAGAAGATAATTCTCCAAAGCATGACCCAGGCAGGCTGAACACTTAGAACTAAAGGAGACTCAAAGGCCTCAGAAGCAAAGTCTCTCTGACCTTCTTTTGCCCTCCTGTCTTTCTTTCTCCCCAAACTAAGTCATAGAAACCAGAATTCCTCTCACCTATGGTGGCTCAGAGAAACTAGAACCTGGTTTCCCCAAAGCAAGCCATAAAACTTAGTTTACTCTCTCCCCTCTCCCTTGAAGACCCTTATGCCAGAGGGTTCTGCCACATAGGACGGGGTGTGTGTGGGAGTGCAACACAGAAAGAGAAGCCAAAAAGAATCTGAACAGACAGGCCTTCCTGGGTTCCCTCCCTTTTGTACAATCACATTTCCATTTGGCTGTCCATTTTTTGTGGAATCTAAGCATAAAAACAGAGTTTTCCCTGGTTCTTTGGGCCTGTATTTCTGAAAGTTCCTTTATCATGTACAACTTTGATTAAATACATTTGTTATGCTTTTTCTCTTGTGAATCTATCTTTTGTTACAAAAGTGTTACAAAAAGTTACAAAAAGTGTTATCTTTATAATGCATGAGGAAAGGTATAACTCCTCCTGCCCCTATATTATCAAGCACCATCCTGTTTACTTCTGTTTTTTTTTTTTTTGGTAGAGACAGAGTCTCACTTTATCGCCCTCCATAGAGTGCAGTGGGGGTCACACAGCTCACAGCAACCTCCAACTCCTGGACTTAGGCGATTCTCTTGCCTCAGCCTCCCAAGTAGCTGGGACTACAGGCGCCCACCACAATGCCTGACTATTTTTTTGTTGCAGTTTGGCCAGGGCCGGGTTTGAACCAGCCACCCTTGGTATATGGGGCCAGCGCCCTACCCACTGAGCCATAGGCGCCGCCCCTGTTTACTTCTTTATCAGTTTTTTTGTTGTCAGACGCCCTGGCCAGATTGGAAACTCTGTGAGACTAGAGACATTTCTACATGTTTTCCAATGCCCATTTTCAGTGTCTTCAGGAAGAATGCCTGACACATAAAAGATTGTCAATATTTGTTGAATAAATGAACAAGGACCATGTTTGTCACAGACAAATGTGTCCAGATTAAAGAATATATCCTCTTTATATAAAAAAAGGATTGTCCTGAAAATAAAGGATAATAATAAAGATTGTCCTCTTTTACTGCATAAAAAGAGAAAAAAAAATAGAAAAAAGGAGGAAAATTCTGACACATGGATAGATTAGGGTTGTAGTAGAACTCTTCCCATTAATCCAGAGTCATTTCCTACACAAAGCATGAATTACAGGGTTTCTTTGGCTAACATTAAAAAATATTAGCTTATATTTGCCTTGATTACGTACTGTGTGACAGGTACCGCTAGGAGCTTTCACATATGTTATGACTCAATAGAGAAAGTCTGTCCAGTAGATTAATATCATTTACAATTTTGCATCTTTCTTTAAAAAAAAGCACAAGGACAAAAAACTTAAATACCCATTTTATAGAGGGCTCCAACTTCTGGCTTATTGGTTCTTTATTTGCTTGGCATTAAGTGCCCTAGAGTGCCCTCCATATGTATCTTTCCAAGTATCTATCCTACCACTTCCCTTCAGGTAGGCCATACTCCAGCAAATCAACTGCTCATAATTCCTGCTCTTTTCTTCCTATCCTATGCACCTGCTTCTTCTGTTCCTATCCCTGGACTGTCTCTTTCCTAATCTCCATGCGTCTATTCCTTACTCACCAGTTAAAGTCCAGCTCCTCTCCTCCAGAAAACCTTTCCTGATATCACTGTGGATTTATGGTAGGGCATCCCTTATCTCTTCTCTTTGGGGTCAGGGAAGCCTTTTGGTGAGCCCCTGGCTGCTCCTCCCCTGGTCTTTAGCATGGATTTCTGCACATAGTAGGAGATATAATGAAGTTAAAGGGTTTAGCATAGGTACTAAAAGATTTTATTCACTCTTATATTCATTTGCTAGGGCTGCTGCAACAAAGTACCATAAGAAAGTAACAAATAAATGTTTGTGGCTTAAACAACAAAGACTTATTTTCTCATAGTTCTGGAGGCTAGGAGTTTGAGATCTTCTAGCTGGGTCCCCCCTCCCCAGTATATTACACTATAACATGTAATATGTACAGGAGGGTCGTTTCCCTTTGAGGGCTGTGATGGATAATTTGTTTCATGTCCCCCTTCCAGCTTCTGGTACATTGCAGGCAATCTTTGGCATTGCTTAGCTTTTAAATGTCTCACCCTGATCACTGCCTTTATCTTCATATGGCATTCTCCCTGCCTGCAGGTCTATCTTTGTGTACAAATCTTTCTTTTTGTAAGGGCAACAGTTGTATTGGTTTAGACCCTACCCTAATGACCTTAGTTTAACTTGATCATCTGCAAATTCCTTATTTGTAAATAAGTCACATTCACAGGTGTATGCTATGGGTTAAGATTACAACATCTTGGTGGGTGGGTGGACACAGTTCAACCCAAAGCAACTTTTTTTTTTACCTTTATGGTATAAATATACCACTTAGGAGGTCTGACAATTAACTTCTCAAACTCATCCTAGAAAATGTGCTACATACCTCATTGCTGAATATCACTATAGTCACCTTCAGAGTACTATCCCCTTGGGAAGCTATGACTCAATACCAGGGCCTAATCTACCTTTCAAAACAATTTTGGAACTCTTTTTCTGGAACAGACATCAGAACTCTTGTCATATTACCTTTGATGTCCTGAATGTTATCAAAATGTCTTTCTTTCAATATTTTATTTATCTTCAGGTAAAGAAAAAAAAATTGAATGGGGGCCAAACAGGTGAGCACGGAGAGTGTTCCAATAAATACAGTTATTTGTTTACTGGCTAAAAACTCCTTCACAGCAGTGCCATGTGAGCTAGTGGATTGTTGTGTTGTAAAATCCCATTTTTGCACATACCTTCCTCATGCCAAGATTTTCAATTAAGATTTTCCTAACAGTTTTCCTATTGATGTTTACTTGGTTTGCTATGCTTCTCACTGACAATTTTGGCACACAATTTGATGAATTTCTGCAATGTTTTTGTCAGTTCTGTACCTGGTGGCAAGTCCAACAACTTAAATGTCAGACCTCTTGTAGGACTGACTTCCCTAGTAGAAGAATACCTTGATAAACCATAGAGTGCTAGGAAATAGAGGAAGTTCTGAATGAATGGACTTTTCTAGTTAAAGGATGGCAAAAAGAAACCTCTTTTAGCTTAGATGCTTGTTGAAAATCTTTCTACATTAGCCAGGTGCAGCAGTTCATGCCTGTAATCCTAGTACTGTGGGAGCCCGAAGTGGGTATATTGCCTGAGCTCAGGAGTTTGAGACCAGCCTGAACCAGAAAGAGACCTCGTCTAAAAATAGCTGGGCTGGCGGCACCTGTAGTTCAGTGGGTAGGGTGCTGGCCACGTACACCAAGGGTTCAGACCCAGCCTGGGCCAGCTAAAACAACAATGACAACTGCAACAAAAAATAGCCAGGCAATGTGGCGGGCACCTGTAGTCAGCCACTTGGGAGGCTGAGGCAGGAGAATCGCTTAAGCCCAAGAGTTTGAGGTTGCTGTGAACTGTGACGCCATGGCACTCTACCCATCTACCCAGGCAACAGCTTGAGACTCTGACTCCAAAAAAAAAAAGTAATAATAATAATAATAAAATAAATAAAATAAAAAATAAATAAAAATAGCTGGGTGTTGTGGCAGGTGCCTGTAGTCCAGCTACTTGGAAGGCTGAGGCAAGAGAACTGCTTGAGCCCAAGAGTTTGAGGTTGCTGTGAGCTATGATGCCATAGTACTCTATTGAGGGTGACATAGTGAGACTCTGTCTCACAAAAAAAAAAAAAAAAAAAAAGGAAAAAGAAAAAAGATACTCTTTCTACATTAATCAGGCGTGATGGCTCACACCTATAATCCTAGCACTCTGGGAGGCCAAGGTGGGTAATTGCTTGAGCTCAGGAGTTCGAGACTAACTTGAGCAAGAGCAAGACCCAATCTCCACTAAAAATAGAAAAAAACTAGCCAAGCATTGTGGTGGGCACCTATAGCCCTAGCTACTCAGGAGACTGAGGTAAGAGGATAACTTGAGTTCAGTTTAAGGTTGCTGTGAGCTATGATGATGACTCTACCCAGGGCGACAGAGTGAGACCCTGTCTTAAAAAAAAAAAAGAAGAGGAAGAAGAATATCTTTCTTCATTGTCCTGATCCATGACTTTAGAACTGTGTGGTAAAGATTACGAGATGTTTTTTGATTCGGAATCAAGGGACTTGCTTGGGAGCAGCTGTGTTCAGTACTGGCAAATTATATACATAACAGTGAATGTAGGTAGGTGATTTGGGTTAAAACCATGGTGACATGTAAGATTAAGACTTTACCTTCAAAAGGGAACAAAACATTGGCTTATTCTGCTTTTGTGCTTCCAGTTAAAAAATAAGCATTAAAACACACAAAAGAATTTGCTTCTTTAAGCGAGGATTATGTCTGATTAACAGAGATTTTATTGTACATTTAGATCACCTATACATTTGTATTAAATTTTGATGCCACAAAATTTTGAGTATTCAATAATAGTAAGTGACATATGTCATGCATATACTATGTGCCAGGTACTATCCTGACTGTATTTATTAACTCATTTAATCCTCAAAATAGTCCCATGTAGACATTTTATTATCTCCATTTTACAAATGAGAATGCTGAGGCTCAGAAAGGTTAAGCAACTTGTCCAAGGTTACACAGCTAGAAAATAGCAGAGTCAGAATTTGAATCCAGGCTCCAGAGCTCACGTTCTGCTCTTCTGTATAGGGTGAACAACTTGTCCCAGTATGCCAAGGACTTTCCTAATTTTGGTTGAAAGTCCTGTGTCCTGGGAACCCACTCAGTCCCAGGCAACCCAAGATGATTGGTTACCTTGGCTTCTTAAATTTAGCTTTTTAGACAGGAACAGTGGCTCACATCTGTTGTCTCAGTGCTTTGGGAGGCCGAGGTGGGAGGATTGCTTGAAGCCAGGAGTTTGAGGCCAACTTGGGCAACAAAGTGAGACTCTTATCTCTTCTCTCCCCCCAAACAAAAATAAGCTAGTCTGGTCACATGTGTCTGTAGTCCTAACTACTTGACAGGCTGAGCCAAAAGTAGGATTACTTGAGCCCAGGAGTTCGAGTTTATAGTGAGCTATGATTATGCACTCCAGCTTGAGAGACAGAACAAGACTCTGCCTCTAAAAAATAAAATAATATAAAATATAAAATGTATAGCTCAGCGGCTAGGGTGCCAACCACATACACGGGAGTTGGTGGGTTTGAATCCAGCCTGGACCTTCCAAACAACAACGCCAACTACAACCCCCAAATAGCGGGGTGTTGTGGTGGGCACCTGTAGTCCCAGCTACTTGGGAGGCTGAGGCAAGAGAATCTCTTAAGCCCAAAAGTCAGAGCTTGCTGTGAGCTGTGATGCCATGGTACTCTACTGAGGGCAACGTAGTGAGACTCTGTCTCCAAAAAATTAATTTAATAATTAAATTTTTAATTTTAAAAATAATTAATTTTTTAATTTTAAAAATAATTAAATTTTTAAATAATTTAAAAATTATTTAAATTTAATTTATTTAATTATTTAAAAATAATTAAATTTTTAATTAAATTTAAAAATTAATTTAATTAATCTGCCTCCAATAAATTAATTAATACATAAAATATAATAATATATAGAAAAACTGATGATAGTGATGGTGATGTCATCTCTAACGCTGGTTGAGGTTGTGTCTAATCATTTTACCAGCATTAACTCATTTAATCCTTAGGCAGTCCGGTGAAGTGGGCACCACTATTCTCTTACTTTACAGATGACAAAATTGAGGCTCAAAGAAGTTAAGTTAGGCAAATCCTTGTAGCAGCAAAGGAAGCAGCTGACCTCAGGAAGGGATTACTTGAGAAAGCCCAAGAAAAGGTTGTGGACTTAGACTTGTTTGTGGCTCGAGAATTTTTTTCAAAATGTTGTCAATTTGTACTTTTTCCAGAATCTATGCGGACAGAAGCACTTTTTCCAGGCAGGCCTATGATCAACTCAGATTTGAACAGCATAAAGACTGAGGATGAACCTGCCTTTTTCATTCACCAAATTACTTTCCTGCAAGCAGTAAACTTCTTTTCTTTTTTTTAGACAAAGTCACTTTGTTGCCCTTGGTAGAGTGCCATGGCATCACCATTCAAACTCTTGGGCTCAAGTGATCCTCTTGTCTCAGCCTCCTGAGATGGGTCTTGCTCTTGCTCAGGCTGGTCTCTTAACTCCTGAGTTCAGTCATTCACCTGCCTCGGCCTCCCAGAGTGCTAGGGTTGCAGGCATGAGCCACTGCACCTGGCCTAGCAGTAAATTTCTTTTACGCACAGAGCTTACCACATGTCCTGGTTTTTCTGAGTTATTAAGAGTCAGGCATCTCCTATGTGACTTGGCTGGATAACTAAACGTTAATGAGTGACTGGCAAGAAAATATGGGAGCAATTGCCCCCATTAGCTGTCCCAGTGCTGCAGGAGATGCTTTCCTGATGTCTGCCTTCAGGGTCTTCTGGAACACCAGTTTCATTTTATTTTATTTTATTTTTATTTTTAATTTCAACTAGCTTGTACATTCTTCCTTGTTCGAAGTACTCTTTTTTGGTGTTCATTTTCTTCTTCCTCTGGAGATGCTGTGCTATTTTTGATGTTAAGTAGAGACAGCGTCTTAACTCTGGCTCAATGTTGGTCATATTGGTCTTGAACCTCTGAGCTCAGGCAATCCACCCGCCTCGGCCTCCCACAGCGCTGGGACTACAGGCGTGCGCCACCACGCCCGGCCCACCAGTTTCATTTTATGCACCAAGATTATTTATCTGTTACTTTCAAGGGCTTGTGATTAAATTTCATTTGTCATGGTCTTTTACAAGAGGCTTACAAATCCCTTCCTAATCTTCTGCAAGTCTTTCCTTTTAAAATAATCCCCTATTAATAGGTAGAGAAGATTTCTTTAGCACTAGGTAAATATATGAAGGGCTTTTGTTTTGCTTTGAGAAGGGAGTAGGCCTAATTTTCCAAAATCCCAGTGGCTGTCCTTGATTCTGCTTTCAGATAGAATGTATTTTAAAAGGTGGCAGTGCTTTTGTTCTTGCTGTTTTGTTGGTACCGTTGCTTTAAAAAAAATCCCACTGATTTAGTGGATGTATAAAGTTTGAGGTTGAGTGGAAGAGTATCTATCTGCATGCATTTTAAAAAATAGATATACATGGTATTTATTTATTTACTGCTATTTTTTGTAGAGATGGGGTATCACTATGTTGTCCATGCTGGTCTTGAGCTCCTGGTTCAAAAAATCCTCCCATCTCAGCCTCCCAAGTGCTAGAACTACAGGTATGCTGCTTGAGTTTTAAAAAGATACTGTGTGGCTAGGCACGGTGGCTCATGCCTGTAATCCTAGCACTCTGGGAGGGCGAGGCAGGTGGATTGTTTGAGCTCATGAGTTTGAAAGCAGCCTAAGCAAGAGTAAGACCTCGTCTCTACTAAAAATGAAAAACTGAGGCAAGAGGATCTCTTGAACCCAAGCGTTGAGCTATGACGCCACAGCACTCTATCAAGGGTGACAAAGTGAGACTCTTTCTCAAAAATAAATAAATAAGTAAACAGGGTGGCACCTGTGGCTAAGTGGGTAGGGTGCCAGCCCCATATACCGAGGGTGGCGGGTTCGAACCTGGCCCTAGCCAAACTGCAACAAAAAATAGCTGGGTGTTGTGTGGGAAGCTGAGGCAAGAGAATCGCCTAAGCCCAGAAGTTGGAGGTTGCTGTGAGCTGTGACGCCACAGCATTCTACCAAATGACAAAGTGAGACTCTGTCTCTAAATAATAATAATAATGATAATGATAAATAAATAAATAAAAATAAAAAGATACCGTGGTAGTACCCAGCTGGTTAGCTCAGCTGGTACAGTGTGACACTCTTAAAAAGATTCTGGTAAAAACCACGTAACATAAAATTCACCATCCCAACCATTTTTTTTTTTTTATTTCTCAGTTTTTTTAATCAAAATTCAAATAATAACAGTAAATATTCTCTAAAGGTAAGTTAAATTAGCATGCTAATTTTCATCCCAACCATTTTTAAGTGTATAGGTCATAGCATTTCACATTAACCTTGTGCTACTAACACCACCATTCATCCACAGACAAACAGAACTTTTTTTTTTTTTTATTTTGAGGCAGTCTTGCTCTGTCACTGAGGCTAGAGAACAGGGGAGTTATCATAGCTCCCTGCAACCTCAAACTCCTAAGCTCAAGCTATCCTCCTATGTCAGCTTACCAAGTATCTGGGACTACAGGTACAAGCCACTATGCTGGGTTAATTTTTATTTTTGCAGAGATGGAGTCTTGCTATGTTGCCCAGGCTGGTCTCAGACTTCTGAACTCAAGTAATCCCCCTATCTCAGCCTCCCAAAGTGCTAGGATTGCAGGCCTGACCCACCAGTCCTGGCCATCCGCAGAGCTGAAATCTTGCAAAACTGAAATTAAATACCTACTAAGCATTAACACCTCATTTCCCTCCCCCTACCTTTGTTTTCGACAGTATATTTTAGGATGATCAGAAGGAACATTGAAAGTGCAGATTTGGGGGTGGCACCTGTGGCTCAAAGGAGTAGGGCGCTGGCCCCATATACCAGAGGTGGTGGGTTCAAACCAGGCCCTGCCCCTTCCCCACAAAAAAGCAAAAAAAAAAAAAAAAAAAAAAAAAAAAAATAAAAATAATGGTTTGGTTTTGGGTGTGCTCAGTGGCTCAAGCCGGTAAACCAAAAAAACAGGGTGCGTGTTTCAGGTGGATCAAATTATCAAAGAATTTGGAGACCACCCGT
>CAUYPK010050714.1:0-46857 GCA_963574355.1 Loris lydekkerianus
TACACACAGAGACACTGACTACCCACAGTGACACTGAATATACACAGAGACACTGGCTACACGCAGTGACACTGACTACCCACAGTGACACTGAATATACACAGAGACACTGACTACACGCAGAGACACTGACTACCCACAGTGACACTGAATACACAGAGAGACACTGGCTACACGCAGAGACACTGACTACCCACAGTGACACTGAATATACACAGAGATACTGGCTACACGCAGAGACACTGACTACCCTCTACACACAGAGACACTGACTACCCACAGTGACACTGAATATACACAGAGACACTGGCTACACGCAGTGACACTGACTACCCACAGTGACACTGAATATACACAGAGACACTGACTACACGCAGAGACACTGACTACCCACTATACACGGAGATACTGACTACATGCAGAGACACTGACTACACACAGAGACACTGACTACCCTCTACACACAGAGACACTGACTAGCCACAGTGACACTAAATATACACAGAGACACTGGCTACACGCAGTGACACTGACTACCCACAGCGACACTGAATATACACAGAGATACTGACTACACGCAGAGACACTGACTACCCACTATACACAGAGATACTGACTACACGCAGAGACACTGACTACCCTCTACACACAGAGACACTGACTACACGCAGAGACACTGACTATCCACTACATGCAAAGACACTGACTACCCACTATACACAGAGATACTGACTACACGCAGAGACACTAACTACACGCAGAGACACTGACTACCCACTATACACAGAGATACTGACTACATGCAGAGACACTGACTATCCACTACACGCAGAGATACTGACTACATGCAGAGACACTGACTACCCACTACACGCAGAGACACTGACTACCCACTATACACAGAGATACTGACTACATTCAGAGACACTAACTACACGCAGAGACACTGAGTACCCACTATACACAGAGATACTGACTACACGCAGAGACACTGACTACCCACTATACACAGAGATACTGACTACACGCAGAGACACTGACTACCCTCCACATGCAGAGACACTGACTACCCTCTACACGCAGAGACACTGACTACCCTCTACACGCAGAGACACTGACTATCCACTACACGCAGAGATACTGACTACCCACAGTGACACTGACTACCCACTACATGCAGAGACACTGACTACCCACTATACACAGAGACACTGACTACACGCAGAGACACTGACTACCCTCTACACGCAGAGACACTGACTACCCACAGTGACACTGACTACCCTCTACACACAGAGACACTGGCTACACGCAGTGACACCGACTACCCACAGCGACACTGAATATACACAGAGACACTGGCTACACGCAGTGACACCGACTACCCACAGCGACACTGAATATACACAGAGACGCTGGCTACACGCAGTGACACCGACTACCCCCAGCGACACTGAATATACACCGAGACACCGCCTACACGCAGTGACACTGACTACCCACTACCCACAGAGACATGGAGATACTGATGACACACAGTGACACTGACTACACGCAGTGACACTGACTCCAAGAGTGCAAAACTGAAAATAACCTGAATGTTCATGAAATGGATAAAATGTGTGCCATCGTTATAGAATACTACACAACATCAATAGGAATGAACTGGATCTATGTGTATGGACTTAGATCTCAAAGCATAATGTTAAAGAAAAGCATGTTGTTGAGTGCAAACCAAGCAGCCTGAAAAAATACATATGTATGATAGCATTTCTATAAATGTAGAAAAATAAAAAAATACTGAATATTATCTATGGATACGTATCTAGAGAAAGGTATGGAAATACAGATGTGGATAAAATTACTGATGTCAGTGGCCCTGGGAAAACAGGGAAGGTAAATTAGGAAAGGGTAGAAAAGGGATCAGAATATTACCTCTAATATTTTATTTATTATACATGAGAAGAAAACAAGTTGGAAGCAAATATAAAAATGTTAAATATACCTATTTTCTATAATTTATTTCCACTGAATTTTTTTTTTGTATAAAACATTTAATTTATTGGTCTTTTGGGGGAATTAGATGCATCACCACTGTATTACAACAGAGCCATTAATCTGGTAGCTTCATCAACATTAACTGGTTCACTTTCATGACGCCGCTGAGGAATCAATTCTTTCTGCACAGGTTCAAGAGAAAGGCCTTTTGAGAAGTGTGCAAGTTCCTTTTGTATGTTTACAAAAGCTTTATTCACTCTGTTAACTTTTTCATCATTCATAATATTTATCTTCGTAAGGTTAGTGGTAACTGGTTTTGCTTTGTTTTTAGCCTTAAAGTTTTTTTGGCTGGCTATATGAAATACATTCCTGGACTTTTGCCCTCGTAATTTGTTCTTGACCATTGTCAGACGTTTGATCTCCGCGTGCAAATTCCTAGCGACCCGGTGATCTCCACTGAAGATTTTTTAAGGGGAGAAAAAGTCAAAGACGAAATGGTTAAGAGACTGCTGCCACTTTTGCTGTGTGACTTTGGGCAAGCTACTAAGCCTCTCTGGGCCTGCGTTTCCACTCTATAAAGGGGAAAGACAGAACTTACCTCCCAGGATTGTCATGGAGAATAAATTAGTTAATATATAAAGCATATAAAGCATCTAGAACTTTAGCTGGCATGCTTTAAACACCATTAAATACCTCACTGACAAAGTGATTTCTATTTTTTTATCTATAGCAATGAATATGTTTAAAGATAAATATTTAATCCTACATTTCTTTCTTGTCATTTTCATTCATGGCCACCTCCAGGTATTAAACCAAATATTTGTTGGTGTTCATGGACATTTTCTGCTGAGAAAGTTGTTTTCTAGAAAAGGAGTATTTACAAGTTTACATTAGATCATACATGGAGGAAGTCTGCCTCCTCCCACGTCTTACTTTGCCCATCTGGCCTTCTCCAGAGCCTTCAAGCAGAAAGTGAGAGAACACAGTGCTGGCAGGAGAGAGCTTGGTCACTCATTAATCCCCCCATTCCCTAACTGCAGAAATACAATCCGCTTGATTTTTTCTAACAAAGTTTGAGTTCTCCCTGGTTTTCTCTTTTCCCCAAGGATATGGGAACCCTATGCTTACAGAGTTCAATAACCAAACTTTCCTGAGCACAAGCTCAGCGGCGTGGGCAGTGTAGTCTAGTGGTTAACAGTGCAGCCCCGTAGCCCTCAGTATCCCCCGCTGTACAGTGGAGCTAATGAAGGGTCACCAGCCTAGTCACAGAGGTGCTGTAGGGGTGAAAGGGGCGAGGCAAAGGAGCCATCCCCAATTTCAGGTACGTCATTTTAGCAGCAATGTGGAAAATAGATGTGTAGGCATCCTGATTTTCAACAAAATCCACCCCTTTTCCCAACCTAGTCACATTTCTCATGCTAATGGATTTAAGGTTTAAAAAAATAAATAAATAGCTGAATGTGGGCTACCATTACGTTTATTGTTGTTTGTAGTACGTCCCTCTTTTCAACATATAAATATCTACTATTTTTAATTGAGCCATCATAATACCTCACAGAAATATGGCAACAGAAAATA
The DNA here is from genome assembly GCA_963574355.1 of Loris lydekkerianus. Taxonomy (NCBI): domain Eukaryota; kingdom Metazoa; phylum Chordata; class Mammalia; order Primates; family Lorisidae; genus Loris; species Loris lydekkerianus. The sequence goes on from CAUYPK010050714.1 coordinate 3,577, forward strand.
TTATGGTGTTTCTTAAATATTTTAAAGGACAGAGACCAAATCTTAACTAAAAACGTGTGTATTTTTATTTTCCAAAAAGACAACCCTTTAAGGGAAAGGTTTCATAGGCACTATTCACAGTAAATATGAAATATAAAAGCTGTGGTTTTACTAAGAAATTGTACCAGAAGTTATTTCCTGAGGCATACAAAAGTGGATTTAATTCTGGGTGAACAGTACCATAGCATTCAACATAATTCTTTTGGGAATGAGTGACATGGGGGAGGGATGGTAAGAAGAATTGGGAACTAGCAGGAGGAAATGGGGTAAAGGTCTAGAAAAAGAAATCCTAACAGAATGGGGAAAGATCTAGAAAAAGAAATGCTAGCAGAATGCGACGCTCTGCAGACATCATCACCTGCTCCTCCCACCTGCCTTCATCCCGCAGAAGAGGAAAATCACAGCAGCCACCGCTAACTCCTGGGAATTTAAGTCTTTGCCAGGTGCTGGGTCAAGGGTTTTATAAAGATTAGTTCATTTAATCCTTGCCTCTCAGCCTTCTGAGCTAGGTGCCATGAATAGCCCAGTCTCATAAATAAGGAAAGTGAGGCTTCAAGAGGGTGAGTGATTTCCCCAAATCACTCCACTGGCAGCCACTCAAGTTTGGATTCACACCCAAGTGAAGGAGGAGAATCAGGAGCCCTGGCTACTGACCAGCGCTTCCTACTCCAGGCTCCATGGGCTCTGCGGAAGATAACAAGGACGGCACTCGTCTGTCACTCGTCTGACGCGTGCTAAGAAGTCACTTCAGTTCTAGGTGGGGCTTGGTGGGATTTCAGATCCAAGTAGGTCATTTTAACAGCATTGTGGAAAATAGATGCCTGGGTGTCCCAAATTTTAACAAAACCCACATCTTTTCCCAACCAAGTAACATTTTTCATGGTTAACTGATTTAAGATTTTTTTTAAGTGTGGAAAACATACGTAAAATTTACCACTGTGACCATTTTTGAGTGTTACAAACCAGTGGCATTAAGTATATCCACATTATTGGGGTTTTGGGTGTTTGTTTTGTTTTGAGACAGTTTTACTATGCCGCCCTCAATAAAGTGCTGTTGCGTCACTGCTCACAGCAACCTCCGATTCTTGGGCTTAAGCAATTCTCTTGCCTCAGCCTCCAAAGTATCTGGGACTACAGGCACCCACCACAACACCCAGCTATTTTTTGTTGCAGTTGTCATTGTTGTTTTAGCTGGCCCAGGGCCAGGTTCAAACCCACCTGCCTCGGTGTATGTGGCTGGCACCATAACCACTGTGCTATAGGCGCCGAGCCCATCCACATTATTATTGAACCATAACTACCATCTGTCTCCAGAAGGTCATTGCCCTACACTGAAACTGCCTACCCGTTTGACACTAACTCTCCATTCTCCTGTCACCCCAGCCCCTGGTGGCCCCCATGTTATCTTCTGTCTCTACGATTTTGAACAATCATAGAATATGTGGCCTCTTGTGTCTGGCTTATTTCATTTGGTACATTATGTTTAAGATTCTTCCTTTTCAAGGCCAAGTAATATTCCATTGTATGTAGATAACACCTTTTGTTTATCCATTCATCTGTCAGTGGACACTTGAGTTGTTTCCAACTTTGAGCTACTGTGAATAATGGTGGGGGGAATCTTTGATATATTCAAGCTATGTAAAGGAACCGCCTTTTCCTCCCTTCTTCCCACCCCCTTCCATGCCCCCACCCAGCCCCAGGTCCAAACCTTCTCAGTGTTGTTACTGTAGCTGCGTCAGCCTCATTGGTGTTTCTTTGTCTCTCTCCACAGTGTCCAGTCCAGCGAGAAGAAGAGTCAAAAGCTCTCAACACCTCCTGACCAAGAATGTAAGGACACATTAGTGTTGATCTGCTTTGACTGACTTTCATTAGAAAAGCAATGCCCAGCCTCTTCACCCTCTCTCCCCTGGCCTCAGTGGCCAGCAGGGTTTCCACATCCCCAGTGGTTGTTGCTATACACTCTGTCCCTACATAACCAAATGATTGACAAACATTAAGTAGACCAAGCAACCCTGAATTGGACCCTGCTAATCCTCCATTTTCCCCAGGCACAGAGTAAACCTCGTTTTAGATACACATTTTTTTCTTGTTTAAAGAGAGTCCACAAGGTGGTTATAGCACTCCTGACCTAGGTGTTTTCTGATTGCTGGCTTTTGTAAAGTTTCATTTTTTGACTATTATAAATAGCAGAGCAATTAACTTATTTTTACAAAATACTACTCTTTTGGATTAATTTCCCCGTGCATAGGCCTCAAAGTGGAATTCATAGGTAAAAGATAAGAGTAGTTTTGTCCATCCTTCCACTTATTCAGCTATCAAATATTTGCATTTCTACTATGCATGACAGACATTATGCTAGATGTGGGGAATAGAGATCTTTTTTAAAAACTGCTTATAGTGGGTGGCACCTGTGGCTCAGTGGGTAGGGCGCCAGCCACATATACCGAGGGTGGCGGGTTCGAACCTGCCCCCAGCCAGCTAAAACAGCAGTGGCAACTGCAACAAAAATAGCCGGGCATTGTGGTGGGCTCCTGTAGTCCCAGCTACTCAGGAGGCTGAGGCAAGAGAATCTCTTAAGCCCAAGAGTTGGAGGTTGCTGTGAGCTGTGACACTACAGCATTCTACTGAGGGCAGCATAGTGAGACTTTGTCTCAAAAAAAAAACTGCTTATAGTTTTGTCACATATTACCAGGAATTCTGAACATTTGGGAGCTTCCAGCAATTCTTTTCCATTTACCTTCCAACACCACCAATTTTGGCTATCATTTTTCTGTATTATGTTTTGCTGCTTTAATATCCCAATGCATTACTTTAAAGTTAGTTTACGTGTGTTTAGAGCCTAAAACGTTGTGCATCTATCATTTTATACACGTATTTCTTTATATACAAACTGTCAATTGGGCGACAACTTGAGACTCGGTCTCAAAAAAAAAGTCAATATATCTTTGCACTTTATTTTTATTTTTATTTTTAAGGGAGTCTTATTATGTCGCCCTCAGTAGAGTGCCATAGCGTCTCAGCTCACAGCAACCTCAAACTCTTGGGCTTAAGTGATTCTTTTGCCTCAGCCTCTGAAGTAGCTGGGACTACAGGCGCCTGCCATATCACCCGGCTGTTTTTTGGTTGCAGTTGTTATTATTGTTCAGCTGGCCAGGGCCAGGCTTGAACCTGCCAGCCTCAGCATACGTGGCCGACGCCGTACCCACTGAGATACGGGCGCCACCTTTGCACTTTATTTTAAAAGGGAAACTGTTTCTTCTTGGGTTTGCCTGAGCTTCTGTTTCTGTCACAATTTCTCATATAATATCATTTTGAATTTTTTTAAATTTCAGATTAAAATGAAGGCACATACAATTAGGTTACAGAGTTTGCTTTTTTTCAGGTCACAGTCCGAGTTATAGTTATGCCCTTCACCCAGGAAATGTGCCATATGCCCATGCAATGTACACGTTGCGTAGGAATTTACCAAACCCTTTCCCTTGAATTTTTAAGTATTTCAACTTTAAAAAGCCTATTCTCTATTTTAAAAAAATTTTAAGACTCCCTGATAGAAGGGGGATACATTCTAAGACTCCAGTGGATACCTAAAAGGGAAGATAGTACTGAACCCTATCTATGCTTTTTCAACCTCACTAATAAGATGGCTGCCCACAGGCAGCTGGTGGACACAGCAAGGATACACTGGACAAAGGGAGATTCACATCCTGGGTGGGTCAGAGCAGGACAGCTAGAGATTTCATCACACACGTCAAAACATGTATGAATTATTAAAGTATAATATAGGTTAATACATGGGAAAATGTATGAACTATTTCTGGAATTCTCCATTTAATTTTTTCAGACCCCAATCTGAAGTTAGCTGTATACTCTATATTCAATCAAGGGGCTGCACTCAAAGATCTGTATGTGGCCTCTGAGGGCTTTGGTTATTTTCTTTTCTTTTCTTTTCTTTTATTAGTTATTTATTTTATTAGGTATTTTATTAGCTATTTTATTTTATTAGTGGTTACCTGCAGCAGAATAAATTGTTATTGTGAAGGTAAAAGAGATAGTAGAAATACAGGGGCTTGTCCTGAGTTTTAAGCCGAGCATGTTTGGTTGCTGCTGTTGTTACTGTAGCAGAAGTAGTTCAGGAATGAATAGAGCTGGGAAGTGTTCTAGTTATCTGTGCTTTCATGTGGATTGTCACCTTTGAAATACCTTGGAAAAGCCATGGGTATTGTAGGCAGATACAGATTTTTTTTTTTTTTTTGAGACAGAGCCTCAAGCTGTTGCCCTGGATAGAGTGCTATGGCATCACAGCTCAAAGAAACCTCCAACTCAGGGCTCAAGCGAGTCTCCTGCCTCAGCCTCCCAAGTAGCTGGGACTACAAGCGCCCCCACAACGCCCAGCTACTTTTTGGTTGCAGCCGTCATTGTTATTTAGCGGGCCCAGGCTGAATTTAAACCCGCCAGCTCAGGTGTATATGGCTGGCACCTTAGCCAGTTGAGCCACAGGCACCGAGCCTGCCTCAGTTTTTCTATTTTTAGTAGAGATGGGGTCTCGCTTTTGCTCATGGTCTCCAACTCATGAGCTCAAGCAATTCACCTGCCTCAGCCTCCCACAGTGCTAGGATTACCAGCGTGAGCCACTGAACCCAGCCTGCATATTCTATAATTTATTTACTCAAGCCAAATTCAGTTTTTTAGATTCATTATTTAACCAAATCATCAATAAATGGGGCCTCCTCATTTTTTCCATTAAACCAATGCCACAAAAAATTCTTAAAAATATTCTTATGCTCTTACCAAATGCTTGTGCATAAATTCATAGATGGGAAAATGCTGGGCCAAATGATAAGAACATTGAAAAAATTTTATAGCCATTTCCAAATTCCTAGCAACTATGTTTTCAAGTGCCTTTTCCAGAACAGTCAAGCCAGTGCTGTGTGTTATCAACAATGTTGCTCTTTGACATCTAATAGGAGAAAATATTGCATTGTTTTAACTTGTATATTTCTATAATTTTTAATGTGAGTCTTCATCTTTTCATAGATTTAATGATCATTTCAATATCCTTTCCTTATGGGTTTCTTAATCACGTCTTTTACCTATCTTTCTGTCAGTTATATGTCTTTTTCTAAGGACTTTTTTTTTGTCTTTTAAACAGTCTCACTATGCTGCCCTTGGTAGAGTGCTATGGTGTCACAGCTCACAGCAACCTCAAACTCTTGGGCTTAAGCAATTCTCCTGCCTCAGCCTCTCAAGTAGCTGGGACTACAGGCGCCCACCACAACACCCAGCTATTGTTTGTTGCAGTTGTCATTGTTGTTTAGCTGGCCCAGGCCGGGTTTGAACCTGCCACCCTTGGTATCTGTGGCTGGCACCATAACCACTGTGCTATGGGTGCCAAGCCTTCGAAGGACTTTTGAGAACATTTTATATATGAAAAAAAGAGAAGGTTCTTTAATGGAAGAAAATTTGGCTATAGGGTAAGTGACTATGATGCTTCTGGTGGTGTGCAAAAACTTAAGCCCGGAGTCTAGAAGGAAAATGTTCCCGTCTTTTAAGGAGCAGGCTCCCAAAAACTGAAGGAAGTTTCACAAAAGAATGTTTTGTCTTTTGGTCAAGCAGCTGGGCTCTTGTCTTCACATATTCACTCCTGCTTGGGGGGGGAGGGGGGACAGAGAAGTAGAGCCCTCTGGCTTCTCAGCTTTCCTCTGTATTTCTGGTTTTCCCTGTCGCCAGCCTCTGCCTGTGAAACTCAGCCCCGCCACACAGCATGTTCAGGTTAGAAAAGACAAGAGTCTCTTAGTCCACCTCCTCCTTCTACAGGTGGTGAAAGTGAATCCTCAAGAGGAAAGAATTGTCTCTTACCTATTATTTCCTCAAGCAACTGCTTCTAGGGTTCTTTTTGAGTTCCTTTCCGTCTTTAACTTGGGGGTCTAAAAACAACTGTGATTTATTATTATATCTTGCCAGGGAAAAAATAACTCTTATTTTGCAAATGTACCAATATGTATAGCTTTTTTGGCCCCAAATTCATATTTATATCTCCCCTTTCCCCTTGGGCTGCTATGTGGATAGATGTCAGGTTTCTTCCTTGACAAATATCTCTTTTCTCTCTGAGTTCCATTAGCATCGGGGGGTTTTAGACTCTGACTCCTCTTGAGTTGCATTTTCTCTCCACCCAGGGCACAAGCACACACTCCTCCTTCTCTAGACGCCTTTCCAGTCTTCCCACATCACACCAAAAGTGTGGGTCAGTTAAGCTTTCAGTATAAGGAAGCCAGTTCCACAGTGATTCATGGTCCACTGTGCAATCAATTGCACTTGGAAATTTTTGTTTGAATGTAGGCACTTCTGTGGGTTTCACAAAAAGCACTCAAGAGGCATAGAACCATGGTTCTCTGTCCCTTACAGAGTAAAGAGACCTTGAGTAAAATACATGGTCTCTTGTGGCCTCAGTTTCCCTACTTGTAAAATTAGGGAGTTGGGCTGGAACATCTCTGTGGATCTCTTCAGCCCCAAATTATGATATTTCTCCACCACCTAAGTCTTTACTGTCTTTTTGACTCCCTGTCAGCCCTCTAGTCTGGCAAACAAAAATGTGAGTCAAAGATATCAGTGGATGGAATCCTGGGGCTTGTGTGTTAGCTGTGTCTTCTATTCTCGTCTCTACGACCAGCAGGGAAAAATCACTTTGTTGTACAAAAGCCTGTTGCCCTAATGCATTCCTGTACTTCAGCAGGCAATTTGCTGACCTAGGAAAGGAAAATTCCAGCATTAAACTTTTTTTTTTTTTTTTTTTTTTTTTTGAGGCAGAGTCTCACTCTGTCACCCACGCTAGACTGCCATGGCATCAGCCTAGCTCACAGCAAACTCAAACTCTTGGGCTCAAGCGATTGTTCTGACTCAGTCTCCCAGAATGTTAGGATTACAGGTGTGAGCCACCACCGCATCTGGCCAGCATTAAACTTTTGTCTTTCCTCCTCTGCCCCCTGCCCCCAAATTCTTCAATCTTACCCCTATACTCAGGGTGCTATAGCGCTTGCTGTCAGACCAGGGTGTTCTAAGACCAGCTGCAGCAGGCCCAGACTGTGCCCATGGCCAGAAAATAAACCAGGCTGTCAGGAGCCTCTCAGGAGGCCACAGTCATCCACTCAGCTGTCCGTTCCCTGGTGCAGACCTAACACGCCGCCTAGAGCAACCTCAGAGCCTCTGTTGTGGAAAATGATGACCAAGTAGCAGACCCAGCTAAGAAACAGACCTTCCAGGACAGGCCACACTCCTCTTTCCTTTCCTGCTATTGGCATCCTTCAGGGCACTGGAGAAGAGACCCACGTTGTGACCAGGAAGTAATTGGCTTTCTCTCCACCCCCAGGAAACCACCCACGCCTCTCTATTCTCTCCCTGCCCACAGTGCAGAATGGGTTGGGGAGGGGGCGATCCTGGTTCCCGAAAGGGAACATCTGCCTCCCTTTCAGAGGGGAATGCTGGAAGTCGGGGGAGCCTTACAGTGGACTCCTTGGGCTTTCACAGCCTGCCTTGCTTTCTCCTCCTAGAAAGTGGGTCTGAAAACCGCACACCAGTCCTCACCCATCCTCCTTGAGCTTGAAGCTGAGAGAATGAAAATAAAATTAGGAACAGCTATGATGAAAGGTCTGCTTCCCCTGCCCCTGTGCAGTGAATGACCCCCAGTGTCCTGGCTGTTTATAAAAAATGCAGGATCTGAGCCCAAACCGCTGAGATTCCCTCCTAACTCTCCATAGTAAGATAAAAATGGCTGCTAATTTTAGTCTTAAACTTTTGCATTAAATTGTTTCAATGATTTAATTTCATTCTATTACCATAGTTAAGGCCCATTGTAATGGGCCCTGACCATAGAGCTATTTCTTTTTACTTTCCAAGAACAGCTCTACAGCAGGTGATCAAGGCAAAAACACAGCTCTGGTGAGCCCACCTGCCCCATTTTTCCAGAAGCTTATTATTTCTTTTTAAAATCTGAGAATCAGTCAGGCCCCAGGTCTCTGCCTTAGGTCTTCCCTCCTCTGGAACATCCAAAAAGCTGTCCTCTGCATGAACGAGAGTGTCATCCACTTAGCTAAAAAGATTGTAAGACCCACTTTCCAGGACTGCCTTCATTTCCAATAGCCTGTCCTATTGTCAGGATGGACAGGCCTGTTGGCACCGGAGCTCAGGCCTGTAATCCTAGCAGGGGAATGGATTGAGGCCAGGAATTCAAGATCAGCCTGGGTAACAGTAAAACCTTGCATCTATAAAAACAAAACAAAACAGGGGGGGCATGTGTGGCTCAGTGAGTAGGGCGCTGGCCCCATATACGGAAGGTGGCGGGCTCCAACCCGGCCCAGGCCAAACTCCAACAAAAAAATAGCCAGGTGTTGCACTGGGCGCCTGTAGTCCCAGCTACTAGGGAGGCTGAAGCAAGAGAATCACCTAAGCCCAAGAGCTGGAGGTTGCTGTGAGCTGTGACACCACAGCACTCTACACAGTGAGACACTGTGTCTAAAAAATAACAACAACAACAAAAAAAAACAACATGTCCAGCCACCAGACAGCTGATTTACCTGGGTTTGGGGTCTGATGGCCCCAGCTTCTAACTCTATGCTCTCCTGTTCAAGATCCCTGCCAACCCCTGAGAACCCTCATTTTCTTGTACCTTGGCGCCATTTGGCAATGTGACATCAAATAAAATGGTTAACCACTTCTGGCCTGTTGTATACTCAATTTTCTCACTGGAGTAAGGAAGGCTCCAAAAATTCCTTGTCAGCCCAAGCTCCCTCTGCAAAGCCCAGGTCCTGGGGGCTGTGGGATGGATCGAGGAGTAAGCTAACTGTCCTTCCTGGCCCTGCAGGTGGTGATGGAGGAGTAAGCTAACTGTCCTTCCTGGCCCTACAGGTGGTGATCGAGTCGGACCTGTACTCGCACCGGCCCCTGGAGCTGCTACAGCACCGCGGTGACCGCAGGGACACGGTGGACGGCCGCAGGGTGGGCCGGCTACAGACCGCGCGGCCTCCCGGGGTGCCCCCCGCCAAAGCTCTCCCCAGACCCGGTATGTGAACTGCAAGCCCAGGGCCCTGGACCACACTGGCTCGGGGACTCACTGAGAGCCACTTAGGCACCTAGGAAAGGGCAGCAGCGGCACTGTCTATCCCCGCCCTTGGGTGACTTGGAGACGTGTGGGGAGCAGCGCACCTGCGCTTTTCCCAAATAAAAGCTGTTTCCACTGAGAAGGCACCTGCCGTGGGGCCCCACCTACAGAGCCCCACGTAGCACCCTGTCTGTAAGGCAGGGGCTTCTGGGTGCCTGTGATGAGGCTCCACAAGACGCAGGGTCCTATTCAGGAGAGGATGTAAATCAGTAAGCTCTGGAAGGGGGAGGAAACCATGACCCACGAAGCAAAGGAAGTTTCACGTTGTTTATTTACCAGATTGTGCCTGCATGTGTGTGCGCCCGCCTGCTTGAACAGCCCTTCATAAACTGCCATCCTAAAGTGTTACCATTTTAAGTTTGAATAACTTAAACAATAACCTATAAAAAGAATTTAGGGGCAATTTGTTTTGAAAATTGGAAACATTTATAGTCTTACTTTGGATACTATTTTGGAAAATGGCTTCCACCCCAACGTGCTAAACACAAATCTTGTGTTAGCCCACCAGAATCTATGATAACATTTTGTCTATAATAGCTCATTTAGGTTAAGTTATGCCCACAATATATTCATATTTTAACTCCAAAACTATACATTAGAAAGTCCGGGGTGTCCTCCTTAAACCTTTTGGCACTGGGAATTGTGTATGTTATAAGAACTGTAATGAGGCTCTGTTGAGTATGGTCCCGTCATCCGTCTTCATTTTTCCCCTTTCCTAGTTGCTAAATGACACCACTAAGGTTTCTTTAATCACTAAGAACATGATCTCGTGATCCTATGCATAAGAACACGGAAGTCAAGCTATATACTCATTAAATGATTACATACACGTATATGTATGCAGAGTGAAAGCATTAGGAAAACCAACAATCTGCCTTGCAAATTAAGAGACTTTTCTCTGTGTCTATATATAGGTGGGTGGGTGGGAGCATGTATGTTGGAAAGAGAAAAAGAATATTTGTCATTTCTACAAAATCATAAAATGAATTTAGAGCCACACTTCTCAAATGTTAATGTGCCAAAGAATCACCTGGGAATCTTGTTTTTCTGCAGATTCAAATTCAGTAGGACTGGGTGGGCCCCAAGATTTTATCTTTCTAACAAGCTCCCAGATGCTGCTGTTCTGGGGATGCCATGTTGAGCAGCAAGGATTTAGAAATGATATGACACAGTGGTTCTCCACGTGGAGTCCCAGGAGGAGCAGCAGACCCTGAAAGTTTATGGGATATGCAAATTTTATTGAATCAGAAATGCCCAGGTTAGGACCCATCAATCTGTTTTAATGAGCCTCCCCCATGGGGTGATTCTAATGTACGCTGAAGGCAGAGAACCTCTGATCCCCAGCATCTGCCCCTCTGCCAATTTACAGAAAAGGAAACTGAAACCATAGAAACTGTTTGACCTACCCAAGGTCACACTGCTTGTTAGCGACACAGCCAACATTGTATTTCAGGTCTTTGATTCCCCAGCTAGTGCCTCTTCCCCCGGGAATGATATTCACCCAACTGTCTGGTTTTAGGGGTCACATTCATTCCTTTCTAAGTAGTTTGTGGCAGCGTGGACAGCCTGAGTCAGTGTTTTGTTCAGAAAGACAAGAGCAGTAGGTTATGAAATGGGGAGAATCTGCCCAACACGTGACAGTCAGCTCATGCAGGGAACATGCCCGTCAGGTTGAGAGAGAGAGACTGAACTGGGCACTGATTCAATTTCTTCAGCTCCACCCGATCTGATAGAGTCTAGAGGGGTGGGAGGGAGGGAATGTTTCTGAGTCAAAGGCAGATCCACAGGAAAGGCCGACCCACACTCCCTCAGAAAGCCATAGGTCTCCGGAGATCTCAGGCCTGGGTACTTGCTTTTCTCAGAGCCACAGGAGAAGGTACCTGGAGACTGCAACCTTCTCACATGGGGAAAAGATGCTCTGAGGAATCTTGGCAATCATGAGGACTCTGAAGGCAGAGACCTGGCTGAGGAAGTCTCTCACCCAGACCTCAAGGTGCCTAGAAAGGGGACAGCCCCCACCTCCCGGGCCTGGGAAAGTTGGCTGCTGCTTCACTGAGATGTCCCCAGGCACTTCAGTATTAACTTGTTGGAACTGCTCTTCCTTTCTCAGCTGGGGCCAGTTATCCATCATTCCAGCAAGTCTTGGGGTATTTCCCTAACACCTCTTTATCCTCCCCCACCCTTCACATACAAAACCCTGACAGCGTTCACTCCGAGGTATCTCTCATCTCACTTCGGTAGCTACCTCGAGTCCCCAGGGCTCAGACTCCTTCAGCCCCACTAGGTAGAGAATATCAAGGTGTTAGCCTCCAGGCCCCCTCCCTCTACCAAGCAAGAGAGGGGGGTCCTCCTACAGCAAAAATCTGCCCCAGTCATCCTCAACTATATGTGCTATATCACCTCCCCACTGTTGCTCTCTAGACCATGCTGACCTCTCCAGGACTACCTCCTGAGACACCCTTCCTCCCAGCATTCATTCTGCCAGAGCTGGGGTGGGGTTCTGTTATCACACCTCCATATCCTGCCCCCCCAACTTTCACTGACACTGTTCTTGCTGCAGAATGCCCTTCCTATGTCTCTCACCTAGCAAACCACATCCTCCCAGGCTGAGGTCGGGGGTCCTTCAGTCAAGCCTCCCCAACCCTGAAAGACCACTAGTCAATTCCCTACCCCTTAAATCATCCTTAACTGCCTTCTTATAATTGTTATGAATCTCTAAAGCCTCAATTTCCTCAACTAGAAAATGCAGTCTATTATGATAGTCCTACCTCTTAGGATCGTGGTGAGGATTAAGTAACATTTACATGCTTTATTCTCAGCACAGTTTCAGGCACGCAGACAAAAATACAAGTTGCTGTTATTTATACCAGGGCACCATTCATTGTGGTGTGATCTTGGAAGTTTCATAACATTTCATTTCATTAGCACTAAGATGTCTTCCTGGGTGACGTTTCATTTCTAAATGCTTTATAATAATACAGTGGGGCTTGTCCTGGAACATCTACACCAGTAGAGACCTGTGTTGAAAGCCAACTTTCCCCACCTTATGCTGGGAACCTTAGCTCATCACCCAGAGCCTCACACACTTTGGGGTAGAAGCAGGTTGGGGCATCTGGAATGAAAGCATTAGAAAGGTTTTCCACCCAAATAGCTTACATACAGCCAGTGTCTTAGGATTCTGATCTAATAAATTCCTGTCCTTCCACATTAATGGGGCTGAGCTTCCCACCATGGACGTGACTTCTCTGCTTATATTTAAAGGAATGTCCAGGGCGGCGCCTGTGGCTCAAAGGGGTAGGGCGCCGGTCCCATATGCCGTAGGTAGTGGATTCAAACCCAGCCTCCGGCCAAAAAAAAAACTGCAAAAAAAAAAATAATAAAATAAAGGAATGTCCAGGAGCACCATGTTAAATAATTAAGCCCAACTGTAGAGATTTAACCCTTTAGAGTATCTTTAACCACTTGTGATCTGAGGCCTTAGAAAGGAAGACAGAAAGTGCTGAGGGCATATTCTCTGAGCACCCACCGCATGTGGTAGACACAGTGCTAAATGCTTCCACATATGGGGTTTTTTTTAAAATAGCCTTTATTTTTTAGAACAGTTCTAGGTTCACAGTAAAACTGAGCTGAAAGTCTAGAGATTTCCTACCACATATGCACAGCCTCCCTATTACCACAATCCCACACCAGAGTGGTACATTTGTTTCAGTCAAGGAACCTACATAGACACACTGATCTTATTCAAATCTTAGTTCCAGCCCCCCAAAAGGGTGGCATTGTCTCACTGCCTGACCCTGCCCAGAGTGGAGGCCTTTAGAAACCCCCTGCTGGGACTGATGTGCTAACAAGGGAACTGATGCACCACGGGGGAAGGAGGGGACGCCGAACACGGAGTGCCACTGAGTAATATCCCCTCCCTTCAACTTTGCAGTGGGGATTTCTGAACCCAAAGCATCAAATCTGTGTGGGAACCGAGCATATGGAAAATCTTTGGTAAGTAAAATAAGCCCAGTTGCCTGTTTCTGTCATGCTTTAATCTTCTCATCATGTCTGATTCTGTTGTTCTATGAGAGGAGACTAAGTGTCCTTTGTTCCAGGCCTGGGAATTATTAGAAAAGCACACGCTGGCCAGGCACAGTGGCTCACACCTGTAATCTTAGCACCCTGGGAGGGCAAGGTGGGAGGATCATTTGAATTCAGGAGTTCAAGACCAGCCTGAGCAAAGTGAAACCCAATCTCTAGTGGAAAAGATATAGGAAAAACAGCTGGGCATCGAGGCAGGCACCTGTAGTCTCAGCTACTCAAGAGGCTGAGGGAGGAGGAGCACTTGAACCCAGGAGTTTGAGGTTGCTGTGAGGTAGGCTGATGGGAGGAGGGTGATGCCACAGCACAGGGCAACAAAGTGAGACTCTGTCTCAAAAAAAGCATATGCTGGCCTTTCTTTGCTCCTAAAAGCTATCAGTTGGTCCTGCTGTGTGCACTTGTAAAACATTACTGGCTGCCTCTTTCTGTCTAGAAATGCAGCTCTTAGGCTCACAGAAGCAGCTATTGTCCAATGGACATCCAAGAACTGGTGTCTAGCGTAGGCTCTTGCTGGGTGGAAATGACTAACTAATTACCAGGAGCTGCTATAGGTGGGGAAAGAAGTAAGGTTCTCAAGCACTGTGACCAGAATGCCAGTGTCTTAGCTCAGGCTGCTATAACAAATTGCTATAGACTTGCTCTGGAACATTTTCTTACAGTTCCAGAGGCCGGGAAGGACAAGACAGTGCAAACAGCTTCATTGTTTAGTGAGGGCTGTCTTCCTGACCCACAGACAGCTGCTTTCCCTCTGTGCCTTCGCATGGCCTTTCTTCTGTGCATGCTTAGAGAGCACAATCTTGGCATCTCTTCCTCTTCTTATAGGGGCACTAATCCTATCATAAGTGGCCCCATCTAAACCTAATCTCCTCCCAATACCCTCAAATTAAGGGTCAGGTCTTCAACATATAAATCTGTAGGGGTACACAGTTCAATCCCTAGCAGCCAGCTATCTCAGGACAGGGACATCTGCTACAGGTCAGCTTCTCCAGAAGAAGACTCTGAGATTTGGGGTTTGGAGTTAGATGTATATTAGGTACCAACACCTATAACAGGAGCGGGAAAACCGGTTTCTGTGGAGGAAGTTGCTGAAACACGATGCAGGCCCCATACCTCCTGGTGGGGAGCTCTGGGGCAAATGTTGCCCATCCAGGTTGGTCTAAGTTGGTCTAGAATGGCTGAGATTTTATATTCCCTCCTCACTCCATCACAGTAGGTGGGCTGCCCTGGGAAGGGTGTGACCTTGAGCCAATTGGCTTTCTGCAGCAGAGACCCACAGCTCCCTCTCACAGCTCCTCCCTCTCACAGCTCTTCCCTCTCACAGCCCCTCCCTCCCACAGCACCCCCTTCCCACAGCCACTCCCTCCCACACCTTGCCCCTCCCACAGCTCCCCCCTCCCACAGCCCCTTCCTCCCACAGCCCCTCCCTCCCACAGTCCTTCCCTCCCACAACCCCTCCCTCCCACAGCCCCTCCCTCCCACAGCCCCTGGCTCCCACAGCTCCTCTCTCCCACAGCCCCACCCTCCCACAGCCCCTCCCTCTCACAGCCCCTCCCTCTCACAGCCCCTCCCTCCCACAGCTCCTCCCTCCCACAGCTCCCCCCTCCCACAGCTCCTCCCTCTCACAGCTCCTCCCTCTCACAGCCTCTCCCTCCCACAGCTCCTCCCTCTCACAGCCCCTCCCTCTCACAGCTCCTCCCTCTCACAGCTCCTCCCTCCCACAGATCCTCCCTCTCACAGCTCCTCCCTCTCACAGATCCTCCCACAGCCCCTCCCTCCCACAGCTCCTCCCTCTCACAGGTCCTCCCTCTCACAGCCCCTCCCTCTCACAGCCCCTCCCTCCTACAGCCCCTCCCTCCCACAGCTCCTCCCTCTCACAGCTCCTCCCTCTCACAGCTGGGCAGCTGTCCTTCCTTGAAGGGGGATCAGGTGGAGCATCTCTGGGTCTACATCTCCTTTGTCATCCTCTGGGCATGAATGTCAGGTTCCCTCTCAGTTAGCAGATTCAGCAGTGGTTGGAGGTGAGGTTGGCTCAGACACACTAGGCTCTATGAGCATCAGCTGTTGAAATTCATAGATGGCCCAATGTGAAAAGAGACCCAAGACATTGTCTGTGCCAACTCCTCATCTTTACAGAAAAATTGGACAGAGACGTGGGTGCTTCCCTCACTCTTAGTTTGGGCAGGAGACTGAATCCTGGGATCTCATTTGGGTAGTCACTATTCTAGGAAATCCACATAAAGGGCAGGGATGGAAAAAGCTGTTTGTCAGGGAGCCCCTTTCCCAACCTTGTACTTGGGGGAAACTAGGATGGCCAAGCAGTTGACACAGAGGGAAGATTGTCAGCTCCAATACCTGCCCTTGGCCAAGCCTAGAAAAAGAGCAAGGTTGAGGGGGGGAAAGGTGGCTCATGGCCTGGGATGAGTGCCCCAGCCCTTAGCACAGAGGGAGCCAGGATGCACAGGATGGCGATGGAGATACAGCTACAAAGGGGAGGGACTAGCAACACGGAGGAGAGTGGGGCAGCAGGGCTGGCCCCTTCTTCTGGGTCTGGAGACAGGGGGGTTCCCACAGAAGGACAGAGGTCCAGAGCCCACACAGCTAGATATGATTCAATACTGAAAAACATGGGATGATACAGGTATTGGACCAACGAAAGAAGAGGAAAGGAGTGGAACGAGGAGCCCCAGCCCTCTGTCCCCACGGCTAAAGGAGAGGACAGGTTGGCATGGTGAGAAGGGAGTGCCCCAGCCCTCTGTCCCCACGGCTAAAGGAGAGGACAGGTTGGCATGGTGAGGAGGGAGTGCCCCAGGGAGGCCACAAGGTGGCACAGCAACTCTGCCCACAACCTTTGGCCTGCTCAGGAGAGAGGGAGGTGGTGAGTGATGGTGCCCTTGACCTGGAATTTCCTAGCAATTTCAAGGAATGTGGTGACTTGAAGCCTTCCAAGGGGCTTAGGGCAGAAGAGCAAAGCATACTGTGTATCAGCTGGCGAGCAGCCTCTGGACCCAGCCCTTGTTAGGCCAGCAGTTAATTTTCAATTCACATGTTCCCACCTCCTTTGGGAGAGCGGAAGAGGGCTACCAAGGGAGTCAGGTCTCAGACCCACACATGCCAAGAACTCTCACTGTGGATGAGAGACTGGACAAACATGTGAAGCCAGCAAGCAGAGAGCCACCAAAGACATAGGTGGGATGTCAAAACATGTCACATAGACACTCAGCGCCATGGGGACATGAAGAGGCCCACCAGCCTCACGCCAGGCTTCCTGAAGACAGTGGCCTTGAAGGGCAGGCAGAGATGAGGCCTGGATCAGAAAGTAAAGGAAAGGTGCAGGGCTGTGTGTGAGCCTCAGGGAAGGCAGGACCTCCGCCTCCTCATCCCTGTCTCCTCCAGAACTGGAAGCGGTGAGACACACGGGGACTAACAGGAGGCAGAGGTACATGGACGGCATGGAGGAACCTGAGGGCAGTTGTGGGCCTGGCTTTGGTCTGCCCAGCAGCAGGGTGTCCTGATGGTTCTGGGTCCAGGACGGGCACACAGATTGCAGCAGATCTGGCCGGAAATAAAGAGGTCCCAGGTGACTGTCCCTCAAAGCCATAGGAAATGGAGAAGATGGCCCTGACCTAGGAAGCCCATTCAAAGAAGGAAGCTGAGGGACTTGACAACAAACTGGACATAGGCAATGACAGCAGGAGAGTGACAGTTCTTGTGCAAGATTGAGTTGTGCCCTCTCAAGTTTCTCTAGGTCAGTGGTTCTCAAAGAGGGATCCCAGGACTAGCAGCACCTGGAAACTTGTTAGAAATGCAGGTTTTTAGACCCACATCAGACCACCTGACTCAGAAATAGGGGTGTGGGGGCACTGCTGTGTCAAACCCTCCAGGGGGGTCGGACACCAGCTGAAGGGTGAGGACTGTTAGCTATTGGTAATGGTTCAATTCAGTCACCCCCCTTTCAAAGGACAATAGTAGGTGCCAGGGTGGGAACCAGACACATCCTCACTGTCACTCCTGCTTCCTCATGGCAGATGCCTCCAGGGCCCCGAATCCCAGTGGAGGCAGCAGCCACTGGCTTGGAGAAGGGAGCTGTTCTGACGAGAGGGTAAGTGCTGGGCTCTGCACCCTCCTGGTCCTTTTCTGGTCCTTTGCAGAAAAGCAACAGGTGGCCTGGCTCTCAGGATGGTCAAAGCCTTCTAATGAGGCCAGCAGTCCCCGTCTCTTAGTGCCTCCTCAACTGTTTCCCCAGGATCATGCTGGAGTGTATGTCACACATTCCGCTTCATTAACGCCACTCTGTAGACTTGGACAAGTGTTATTTGGGAGTGGTCTCGGTGAATTAGGTGAATGTAATCTCGAGCCATGTTCAGAACCACCCATGGGCACACTGGTGTCCGAGATGCCTGAGTTTGGGATCCCCCACCCACAGATGATGAAGCGTATCAGATACAAAGGCTTCACCCCAAATGTCGAGCTCCAGAGTGCCTGTTTAGCCCTGACCCAGAAACAGTGTGAGGACGGCAAAGTGGAGGGTCCCCAGTACCCCCCAGATAACATGGCCTTCAGTGTGGTGCTAGCATGGCCAGCATCTTTAATTTGATTCAATGTGTGTGTTTATGCCCCTCACTACATCATCCTAGCCATAGGCAGCAGAAAAGGGATTTCAGGATAGTGACAGGCTGGGTTCTTCACCCAGATCTGCTTTCCTGCTGGCACTGCCCCTAATTCACCATGACCTCAGGCAGAGTCCCCAGCCATTCAAAAACAAAACAAAATAGCAACACAGGAATGACAGAGGTACTGTCCCTATTACAAGAACTGACTGAGGTAACATACGGAGAGCTTAGCACAAGTAAACCAATCTTTTCACTCTAAGCTCAGTCATTCCCATTTCAATTTGTTCCTGAACCCTGGCTATAGAAAAGAAAAGTGAGGCCATTTTTTTTTTTTTTTTTTTTTTTAGAGACAGAGTCTCACTTTATTACTCTCTGTAGAGTGCTATGGAATCACAGCTCACAGCAACCTCAAACTCCTAGGCTTAAGCGATTCTCTTGCCTCAGCCTCCCAAGTAGCTGGGACTACAGGCACCTGCCATAATGCCTGGCTATTTTTTTGTTGCAGTTTGGCCAAGGCCAGGTTCAAACCTGCCACCCTTGGTATATGGGGCCAGCACCTACCCACTGAGCCACAGGTACCGCCCCATTAAGTGAGGCCATTTCTTTCACCTTAGGGAAGCAAGTGGAGAGCAAAATGAACATTTATTGAGGGTCTACAATGTGCCAGATGTTGTCTTATCTCATTTTCATCCTCACACAAGCCCCATGAGTTAGATGAAATTATACTCATTTTAAATGTGAAGAAACTTAGGCTGGAAAAGGTTAAGTCACTTGCCTGAGGTCACATAGTAAGATGAGAGGAGGATTCAGCCCCCAGGCTTAAGCTGTTTCAGTACCTGATGCATTGAGGCACCTGCCCTTTCCAGCAAAATGACTATTCAGGTAGAGTCATCCCAGTGGGTGGGTCCCAACCGTGGCCCTCCAATGATGCACAGCCTGGTCACAGGATGAAGGAGCTGAAGAAGAAAGAGAATTATCTTCTCCTGGGAAAAAAATTAAGTCTCTCTCAATGAAATAACCACCCTCTCTGCCCACCCTGGCTTTACTGTAGGTCCAGGCATCGCAAGAAGATGACCGAAGAGTACCCAACTCTTCCCCAAGGAGCGGAAGCCTCCCTACCACTGACAGGCAGTGCTTCCTGTGGTGTCCCCAGCATCCTCCGGAAAATGTGGACAAGACACAAGAAGAAGTCAGAATATGTGGGAGCCACTAACAGCGCCTTTGAGGCTGACTAAGGTGACCCTCCCCTGCATTGGCCAAGGTTCCCTGGACAAAGGGAGAAAGCTCCAGGATTGCAGCTGAGCCAAACTCACCTCTGCTAGCAGCTGGTCCAAACCTGTCATCGTCCCTCACTAACTGGTCACCCTGGGCTTAGGGCACGGAAAAGTCTGTCCCTTCAAGGCAAAATAAAAACTGTTCAATTGCTAGAGCCATGGTCATAAAGTTTATATCCCCATATTTATGCAAAACCATAGCATCCCATTTTAAAGGCCTCCAAGAAAAGAAGAGGAGGATTCCTCTGTCTTCCTTGTGAGTCATTCTAAAGTGTGATTTTCTGATGTAAATTTAAGAGCTTGACTTTGAGGCATTTGTGAACACAATGGTTCTTACCATTCCCATCATCACATTTATTTCACCTTAATGAGGTCTGATTTTGAAGGACAAGCCATCATATATTAACTTAGTAGTGCCAATATGCACTTGAGAATATCATCAAGATGGATGCTGATGGTCATTGGCATGATTGCATGAATTCTCTATTCTTTTATGTGCAGTTTTTCTTTAGAAAAACATTAAAAATTAAATCTCAAATGCTAATGTTTTTTGAAGTGGCATAGTCTAGTGAAATTAATACCATGCTTTGGTATAATAATTTTAACTTCTGGCTAGCACGGTGGTTACGGCGCCAGCCACATACCCAAAGCTGGCAGGTTCGAACCTGGCCCAGGCCAGCTAAACAACCATGACAATGGCAACAAAAAATAGCCAGGCATTGTGGCAGGCACCTGTAGTCCCAGCTACTTGGGAGGCTGAGGCAAGAGAATTGCTTAAGCCCAGGCATTGGAGGTTGCTGTGAGCTGTGAGGCCACAGAACTCTCCCGAGGATGACATAGAGAGACTGTTTCAGAAAAAAAAAAAAGGGATAATTTTAACTTCTGAACGTGCTTTCTTGTCCATTTTCTATTCTTAAATGCATAAAAACTCTGTTGAAGAAAGCACAATTATGCCCAGATTATAGATGGGAAAATTGAGGCCTATGGAGCCCATGTGACTAGACAGTAGGAACCGGAACTCAACCCCAGGTCCTCAACTTCTCTCCAGCAGATTCTGCTTTGCTTACTCTAACACCTGATTTGAGGAAATTATTAAACGATTTGTCCCTAGGGGCAAACTTTGAGGGAAGAAACTGATACAGTTGGAAACCGTTAGTGATTTGAATGAAATACATCATTGTATATTAGGTTGAGTATCAATTTCATGAGGTTCAATCTTATATATAATATTATTATGTTTTCCTTCTTTCAATGGAAATGCCACCATCAACTCCATCATCAACATCAGTAGCTTTAAAATGATAATATACTACTAATAATGATAATGATGGCTATCATTTATTAAATGCCTACTATGTGCAGGATGACACTGGGCACTGTTAATATGTTACCCTAATCTTTCTAACAACTTTCAGATAGGAGGTCTTACTCATACAATAGACACCAGTTCAAAGAAATTAAATGATTAGACAGACGGCGTCTAACTCATGTCAGCGTCAGGCTTCAATGCCTGCATTACATCTACACCTTCCCACAAAATAGTTCAGAACATAGGGAAGGATCAATGTTACTAAATAATTTTCAGCTAAAGAGCTAAACACAATTGATGGGTAGAGGCTGCCTGGAGTTCTGCGCAGAGATGGAATCTGAGATAAAAGAATGCAGTGATCAATTAGTGATGCCTGACTGTGGAGGTGATGAGTGACACATGCCTTGTATTATTTGTCATCTGTGGTCCAAACTTTGCCCCTAGAAGGCTTTCTTTCTAATTAAGAGGTTTAAAATAATCTAAGCCACTTAATAAAACCAGAAATTTAGCCAAGACCGTGTTGGAAATTGCCATGTCTTGGTACAAAGAAGTGTTAGGCCGCATTGCGGGCCTCAGACTCCACTGTGGTTTATGACTACTCTGCTGTGCTCATGCCTTTATTGAATTTGAATCACCTGTTTCCATATCTCCAGGTGAAACATAGGAAGGCATGGGGATGAATAAGACACCTGGGCTTCTATGCTTTCACCTTGCTTATCTTTGCTTTTCAACCATTGCTTTAGACCTCAATCATCCTAATCCTCATATCTGATCATGATTTGGAGACTTGGGCATCAGGTGCTCTTTCACTGAGGGGCTAGTCCCAGGGGGGTTCCAGTATTCTTATTCGGTATAGATGCTGGGGTCCAGAACAAAGTTAAGAGAGCTAACAGGTGATCTGTGCTGGACCTAACACAGCGAGCTAAAACTATTTATTTTGACTTATTTAATTTATAACTGGTATCTTTCATTTGAATGTGGCAGTTGGAGATTTATATAGGATGGAACTAACTTATTTATTTTTAATTTAAATATTTCATGTTTGCCTTGTATAGAACATTTTATATGGCCAATTCAAATAAAAATAAAGTATGCTTTGTTCGTGATATTAATAAACCACTAGAAGAGCATGCCTGAGGCTCTCTTATTGACTCTGGCAAAGAGAAAGAATTAAGAGTCTGAGCACTGTTCCTCTAAATGAGAGGGATTATAAGAAAAACCCAAGGCCCGTTCTTTTCATCCTAAGGCAATGTCTGTTTTGGAGATCACAGGCCCTGCCCAGCAGTTAACACCAGGTGTGCTTCTGGTGGAGTGAGGCTGTCCTTGCTGGGCTCACCATCCTCCCCTCTTAACTGCCCTCAAACCAGGCTGCAGGGGGATACAGCCTTCCATTGCTGGAGACTGTCCATATGACTCAGGTCATGGTCACTTGCAGAAGGGCGCCAAGGCTTGCTGCAGACAGCCATCCAGGAATGACCACGCCTGGAGTCTTCCGGAGCCAGAGGCATCAGGGTTTCCAGGACATTTAGGGTAATGAAAGCGCCTCTGTTAGGACCAAGTCCAGTCCTATGTTTCAGTTCCTGCTTGAGCACTCCCTGCGGCGCCTCTCCACCCCGCCTGCAGCTCAGGTTGCCTTTAGTGCTGGCAGATGGGCAGTAGGCAGAAGAAGCAGCACCAGCCAGAGCCCAATTTTAAAAGGAATCATGTAGCACGTTGTCTCCAACTCTAAATTGGCAGAGACCAAGGGACAAGTGAGGAAAAACACAGGCAAAAAGATGAGTCTCCTAAGGTTTAGAAGTTGCATTTGGTTTTTAATATTTTACAAAGAATGTCAGCCTCCTCCACCAAGAGGTGCATGGAACAGGCATTACTGCCGAGCACAGAGAAAAGAGGTCTCCTTCCAAAGGCCAGGCCATGTGCCTAGAAATTTATTTTTTATTTTTTGCCACTTTGGATCTGGGACAAGACTCACACCTATTAATACCATTTATTGGGAGGTAACAGGGAGGCAGGGAAATAGCAGCAGAAGGAACTTAGCATGTGACTCAGTTGTCAATAGGGTAGTGGAGTGCCAGCCACCTTTCCATCCCTTGCCAGGGTGTGGGGAGTCACTCTGGGAGACCCGTGATACCCCCAATAATAGCTCCTTCCCACCTCTCAGACTTCTAAGGCCTAAGACATTCTGAGACCCCACCCCAGGTTGCCCCTCATGGTTGCCATGACACTTTTCCTCTTTCCTGGGGCCAGCACCAAGGCTTTTTTTTAGAGATGGGCTCTCATTACAGAGAGCGTTGGCTGGTCTCCAACTTCTAGCCTCCCAAAGCACTGGGATTGCAGGCATGAGCTACCATATCTGGCTAGACATGGCCATTTCTGAAATCAGAAATACCTGGCTAGTGCCCCAAGTATGACTGTGAATGTGTCTCCAGAGGACAATATTTGGATGGAGAGGCAAAGCAAACAATGGAAGTGGTCTCTGTTCCACCAAGACTTTTTCTGTCCACAGCAAAGCTACAGGCAAGGACAATTTTGTTCTCAGATTCTACACGTCCCCCCACCTCCAATGTTCCCCATGCCATCTTCCCAATCAAAGCACACTCACATTCCTTCCCTTTCTGTTCCTTTCCTGAGTTTCCCTATCGTGAACCAACATGCAGAAGAGGAGTGAACCAAAGTGGAAATGGCAGGGATTGAGGAAAATACAAGAGAAGACACAGAGACAAAAGATGGGACGGGGAGGTCTAACTGAGCTGAGGGCTGCAGCCAGCACCAAAGCACAAAATCAGCTTTATTTTATAGTATCTGTACAGGGTCGTATACAGGGAAGTAGCATGGACAATATGGGGAAGAAGCATAGACAAAAGATATATCTTTGGTCTTACAGTATGATTGGAAAATGTGAATGACTTTACATTTAACAATCACCCTGTTAATGGTTTCTACTCAACTTCGTTAACATATGATAAGAAGTAAGAAGGGAAAGATCATAAGGATCTCTGCATAGTTCTTGAAAATTCACTAGACAAAGAAAGAGCTACTGACTTCTGGCAGGGAAAGAAGAAAGGAACATGGTTGTTTTGGGAAAAGAGGAGAAGCAGTTGGGGGTTCATTCCCTGAATGTTCCCCAGGCTAGGGAGACCCTGCACCTTGCAGCCAGCTCTCCACATTTCCCCACACCCTGCTCCTTGGCCTCTGGTGGAGCCTGAGTCTGGACATGACCCCCACCATGGGGTCCCACCTGCCTGCCCACCAGGACATGACCCCCACCATGGGGTCCCACCTCCTCTGTCCTGCTTGGGGCCTGTAGAATGCTCTGAATTCCAGAATGCCAGGAACACTCACTAGCAGTGAGAGCTTGTGATGCTGTTGAACCTCATGGAGACCTAGTTTCCTCAGTAGCTTAAAGGAAAATGTCACATCTTAAAATAAATAAATAAATAAATAAATAAATAAGAATGTCTCATCTTGCTTCAGATGTCCTAGAAGAAGGTAAACAAAATAACTAGTACTGCTATGCAGCTGGCATGCGTCTGCACTGCCACACGTGTATGACAGTGGGCCAGTGCCCAGAGCCCCCAGAGTGCCCCCACCCCATCGGCCCTCCTTACCTTCCCCAGGAACCTGCAGCCGTGTGTCCTGCCTGGCACACGAGAGGGGAGGTCTCCAGGACCCACTCCTCATCCTCATGGGTAATCTGCCTAGGCCAAAGTTTGAACTGTCCTCGTGAAGACGATGTCCTGAATGTGCCTGGTCTGCCACACTAGTGTACAGTGGCTAAGGTACGGAGAGGTCAGCCTTTAGAACTGCATTGGAACTGCTACCAGGCCTTTACACCTTCTAACACAGGAAGGAAGGGTGAAGTTTCCTAAGCACCTGAAGGTGAGGTGAAGGGAGGTGAGATGCGAGGGGAGAAGGGTCTGGAGCTTGAATGGGGGTGCAGCATCAGGCTACTTTCTCTCAGGACTCTAGACCCCACTGGCATTTTAAGTTTCTTGGAATCGAAGTGCAGCGCTGCCAGGACGCAGATGTCGCACAGGGTCCCATTTGCCCGCCCAAACACCAGGGGTGTGGGACAAACCCCAGACTTGAGGCAGGAAGCCTGGTGGCAGGACTACCTCAATCCCACACTTGCCGGTGTGTGTGTGTGCGTGTGAGTGTGTGTATGCGTTTGCCTGGTCAAGCTACTTGTGTTTTTTGAGCCTCTGTTTCCCCTCATCTGTGAAACATGGATTAAATTACCTGTCCAGTCAACCTCACAGGCTGGTGAAAGCTCAGTGGAGATCTGAGGCCTGCAGGCCTTTGTAAATTGTGAATTGCTCCTCTAACATATGGTGTTATGCTAATCTGCTCCATTCAGAAAGAAGCAGAGCTGGGGAGAGGTGACTCAGGCAGGAATGAGGGCTGAAATGCTAGGCGGGAACTGAAAATAGAATGGTTTTCAGAGCCAGTGCCAGGCGTCTGCAGCAGGCAGGCAGGGGCTCCAGGCCGCTGAGCTCCAGGCTACCTGATCCCCACGTGGTGCAGTGCACAGGCTGTGCCCACAAGCTCAGGGTGGCCACACAGCCCGCCAGGCCGGTGCAGGCCAGCCACCCTCGGCTCACAGGCAAGATGTGCAGGGCGGTGACCAATTTTTTGAATTCAAACGACTCTCCCTCTCCAAGAGCTGCCAAACGCTGCCCTTGGCCTCTTGCCTATATTCCCTACCAGCAAAATTAGCCCTCCAATGAAAGTACAAAGCATTTCAGCCCAGAAGACCACAGGCCCCTCTTGCCTACTCCAGCCCTGACCAGGGAAGCAGGCTTGGCCTTACCCACAAGACAGGTAACAGAGTTGAGTCCTGCAGGCCTGAAGCACCACTAAGCCTTGGAGGTCTGGCGGCAAAAGGCAAAAGGCAGTAACTAGGCTGCAGAG
Source organism: Loris lydekkerianus (assembly GCA_963574355.1). NCBI lineage: Eukaryota > Metazoa > Chordata > Mammalia > Primates > Lorisidae > Loris > Loris lydekkerianus. The sequence continues at coordinate 28,954 of CAUYPK010050714.1, forward strand.
ACTTGATGTTTCACAAACATTCCTCCAAGGCATTCCTGCTGTTTGCTCAGGCCAAGGAAAGCAAGGTAATAACTCAGAGAGCCGTGATCTCACCAAGAAAGCAGGCTCCCAGTCTCAAACACAGCCTCACATCCCCAAATAACCCAGAAGACTCAGTGTGTCATGAAAAATCCCCTAGAGGCACCGCCCTGTAAACGGAGCAGGTGGCCAGTTTAGAAGCAGGCTGGGAGCAAGGGTGGAGGGTTTTCCAGCTGTCTAGAGATACCAGCATCCCAGAAGTAAGGGGCAGGAGGTGGAGAGGGGCCTGCCTTCTTACCACTACATAAAGAAACCAGAACAAAGCCAAAGCTATTTGTCATCCTGGCTCCCTGGGGCTCTGGCCAGGCTCCCTGGACGTCAGCTGAGGGGAGCTGGGTGCTGTTGTGAAACCGCTCGGCTGGTCCTGCTTCATCTCCCCCATCTGCTGCTTTGTTCTTCCTCAGGATGTGGTGAGAGGAGGAGACTGGGGAAGGAAGTAGGAAATGGGGAGGAGATGGGAGGCCTGGATGTTCTGGCCATTTATTCCCTGCTCCTCCAGCCTGAGAAGAGGGGGCATAAATGTCATCCTCTGTCTCGGACCCTGGGTAAATGTACCCCCAGACACCCCCAGACAGCCATGACAGTGTTCTGGGGCTTCCTGAAGCCACAAGCTAACCCCACACATCTTCCTGGGCCATCCGGTCAGGCTGTGGTGGACCTCATTACCTTGTGGCAAACACGGCTGGAGTAACATGCGCTCACAGTTGTTTCACACGGTCTGGGCACGGGCCTTGGCTCCTGCTAGCCTCTAAGCAACGCCATGGATGTTTACAGTGGCTTAAGATCTAATGAGGGTGCCGAGTTCACACAGGAATGGTGAGGGACTCAGGCAGTCGAACCGCAGGGACCTCTGCGCTTAGTTGTCCAACCTGTGCACTGTCCTGAGGGGCCTTCGTAGAGGCCACTTTTAAAGGCACCAGGGCTTCCTTCCTGTCTGCTAGCCTGGAGGGGACAGCTGCCCAGAGGGGCAAAATTTACTTGATTATCTCCATCAAAGTCTGAGCTCTCTTTTTCTAATTGTCAAACACTCCTCGAGCACCTGCTCCACACCAGGCCAGCACTTGGCCCGGTAGTACTGATTACAGAGAAAAAGCCCACATATCAAACGTAAGATTTCTTGAAAGAAACAGATGGGCAAAGAACCACCTAGAAAAAGGCAGGGAGAAGCGTGATATGATGGACGAAATTCGGCAGAAGCATAGAGCTACAAGGGGCTTGTTTTCTGAGAAGTCAACTTCCCAAAGGAGGTGAGTCTGGAAAGGTAGGGGAGGGAACAGCCTCTACAGAGGCCCAGAGGAAGGGCTATTTGCCTTCTAGGACTTCCTCTCTCTCCCTCTGTTCCCTTATCTTTGAGTAGAGACTCTTTGCCTTCCTGACTCACTTCCCCAAGTAATTCTACACATTCACAACCCTCCCTAGCCACTGCACACCTAATAAAAATAAAAAAAATTAAAAAAAAAGTCTGAGCTCTCTTTGAAGGTGTTAGTACTAAAACAACACCAAAAACTATATAACTGTGCATAACTATATACTATATACTATGTATGCATACCTTCTTCCCTTCCTTTCCCTTCCTGAACAACCAGGTCCTAAAGTCTGGCTGGAGGCAGAGCAAAATAAGTTACAGACACTACTGGGACAATTGGAGGAACCGGAGTGGGGTGTTCAGAGAGGTTGGTGGGTGGGGCAGGCGTATGTCCCTCTGGGTTTCCTGATTGCAGGCCTATAGGGTTATGAAGGGAATGTCCTTGTTTGTGGGGCATCCTGGCAGCAACTACACTTTTACAAAATGTTTCCATTAGTACTTTTACCCTTTCATTTACTTTTAAAGCAAAGGCATAATGTATACATAGATTCTCATTATAAAAAAATAAACAGAACAGAAGCCACATGTAAGAAACATAAGCATTAATGTACACAGATATGATTTAATAATTTAAAAAAAGAAAGAAAAAAAAAAAAAAAAGAAGAAAAGAAACAGAAGTCTCTTACCCTACCCCTTCCAGTCCCTCTTTCTCAGAGGTTACTGCTGTTAGTGAAGTGGTATTTTCATAGAATACAAATACACAGGTGGTGGACTTTTAAGTGGTTCACTTTCTCAATAAGCTTGGAATAGTTTTAAGGTTTTTTGTTTTTAAGTTAATGAGAAGATAGATAAACAAAAAGCATGAGCACTCAAAGAAAAATTTCTCCTGAGTTGGAGACCCCCAGGGTATATCTTTTGTCCTCTGCACTACTGTAAAAATATTTGGGAAGTTTGGTCACACGCAAGCCAAGCTGCCTGCAGATGCTCCAACTTTTGGGCTCTGAGCTCCCCTGGGAATGGTGACCTGCTGGTGGCTCAATGCTGCGAGGTCTCCTCCTCCCCACCCTGCACCTTGGAGTTCCAGCTAAGAAGGGGACACTGGGAGCAGTGCTGTGGACTGCAGGTTCTCTGTCATTTGGACACGCAATTTCCTGCGCCACCCACTGTTCCCTGGGCAAAAATGCCTGCAAGGGTCTCATCATCTTTTATTAATTGCAGTGGAAAACCACTCTAAAGAAAAACTGTTCTGGGGCAGCGCCTGTGGCTCAGTGAGTAGGGCGCCAGCCCCATATACCGAGGGTGGTGGGTTCGAACCCGGCCCTGGCCAAACTGCAACAAAAAAATAGCTGGGCGTTGTGGCAGGCGCCTTCTTGTACCAGCCACTTGGGAGGCTGAGGCAAGAGTATTGCTTAAGCCCAAGAATTGGAGGTTGCTGTGAGCTGTGACACCTCTACGCTCTATCAAGGGCGACAAAGTGAGACTCTGTCTCTAAAAAAATTAAAAAAACAAAAGAAAAAGAAAAAGAAAAATTGCTCCGGCACTCTGGATTTCTTCTACACAAGGCAGGGGCTTTTCTGGGCCTAGTTAATACTAATGGGGAAATGTCAGGGTGAGAAAGTGCCCAGGCCAACAGTGGTATCCCCAACCTGGGAACGTCCAGGCTCCTTACATAACCTCTGCACCATGAAGTCAGTGCCTACCTGCTCCTGCAATCTGTTAGGTCTCAGAACAAAGGGCACAGATATTTTCCCCATTTCCAATGACCAGTTACTACTGCACAATTTTTCATTCCAAGGACTAAGAGAAGGGTGGACAGTGTTCCTAGCCAGAACCGTGGCTCATTTCAGAAGGAGAAAATGCTGCTTATGGCTCCAGGGAGGCAGGGGACAGAGCAGGCTCTCAGCCAGCCAGTGCTCAGCAGGTGAGCTGACTGGAAAGGCAATAGCTCAGCTGTCATTCCAGTGTCCAGGGTAACAGCATAAATAGTGCAGAGCCAAATGAGTCAATGCCCCAGCTTTCCCCACAGAAAATCCCCACAGCCTGTGTGGTGGGAGGGAGCAGGGCACAGGAAACAACAGGTAGGCATCTTGAAATGAGAGCATTTCTGCAGCCAGGGAGCATTTCTAGTCTCCAGACTCTGCCTGGAAGCGCAATGAATAACCGTGAGCCTACATGCCACCCAAGGGATTCTTTAGTCCTGGAGACCTCCAGAAGGGGCGCTGTTACTCCCTCATGGAACCTGGGTTTCAGACAGGGATTTAAGAAACACACCCTCCTTCACGATTTAATATCGTGTTTTGAAATGCAAACCTTTCTTTCCTCCCAACACAACAAAAAAGCAATTGTCGCCCCACGGAAACAGAATTTAGTAGTACTTAAGTTGGATCGATGGGGCAGGCAAGAAGAGGATGTTAGGAAATACGCACTAAAAGAAGTGAGCTGGGAATTAGAAGAGGGAATTGAGATTGGCAGTCAGAAAGAAAAACAGAAAGGATGGGAACTTGAAGAAGCTTAGAGTCAGAAAGTGAGATGAAGGGCTGCAGCGGCTCACGCCTGTAATCCTAGCACTCTGGGAGGCCAAGGCAGGAGGGTCGCCTCAGCTCAGGAGTTCAAGACCAGCCTGAGCAAGACCAAGACCCCCGTCTCTACTAAAAATAGAAAAATTAGCCGGGCATTGTGGTGGGAGCCTGTAGTCCCAGCTACTAGGGAGGATCACTTGAGCCTGGGAGCTTGAGGTTGCTATGCTGTGCTTGAGGTTGCACAGCATTCTAGCCTGGACAACAAAGGGAGACTCTGTCTCCAAAAAAAAAAAAATCTGGGATGATTTCAGATGTGATAAATGACAAACTCACTATTCAGCAAACCATCCTGGACACCGGAAAGGCAAAAATGCTCTCGCTCCTAGACAATGGAACAGTCTAGTGGGAGACACCAACATGAACAGCCAGCATCTATTTATGTCACTAAATCAAGCATGCAAATCTTGGCATGTTAGGCATTTATACATTTGAAAGGGAAAATAAAAGAGTGAGCATCTGACCGGGAAAGTGGACACTGGGTTGAGCTGGGTAATGAAAGAAGAGTACAAATTTTACCAAGAAAAGAAAGGGCAAGGGCCTAAAGGCATTCAGAGATAAGTCATTGAGAGGAGACTAGGAGAGACACCAAGAAACCAGTTCAGGGAGATTTCTCTACTATAAGACAGAGCATTCTCAGGCAAGATGTCTGGACCCTTTGGCAAGGGGGGTTGGTGAAAGGCAACATGGGTCAGCCTGGACTCAAGGGGACAGTCGGCAGGGGAAGAGAGAGAGAGGGGATGGTTTTGATTTTACTTGCATATAGGCTCTCACCATAGATCACTTACCTATAAAATGGGGATAATAATCACTTTTCTGCAAAGTCAGGGTAGGAATATACATCTGGTTGAGGCATCTAAAGTTGTCAAACTCAGAAACAGAAAGATGATTGGCAGGAACTGGGGAGATGGAGAAACGAAGAGTTGTTCATTGGAAATAGAGCTTCAGTTTTACAAACTGAAAACGTTCTGGATATCTGGGGGGGGTTGTTTGTTTTTTGAGACAGAGTCTCACTTTGTCACCCTTGATAGAGCTATGATAGGCATCATAGCTCACAGCAACCTCAAACTCTTGAGCTTAAGCCATCCTCTTGCATCTCGCTCTTGCTCAGGCTGCTCTTGAACCCATGAGCTCAGGCAATTAACCCGCCTCAGCCTCCCAGAGTGCTAGCGTTACAGCGTGAGCCACCTCGCCCGGCCTCTGGAGATCTGTTGCACAACAATGTGAATATACTTACCACTGTTGAACACTATCCTTAAAAATGACCACGATGGCAAATATTATGTGTTTTTACCAAAATTGTGTTGACTTTATGGAATTTTTTTTCTTTTTCTTTTTTAGAGACAGAGTCTCACTTTGTCACCCTCAGTAGAGTGCCGTAGTGTCACAGCTCACAGCAACCTCTAGCTCTCAGGCTCAGGAGACCCTCCTGCCTCAGCCTCCCGAGTAGCTGGGACTACAGGCGCCTGCCACAACTCCTGGCTATTTTTTTGTTGCAGTTTGGCCAGGGCCAGGTTCGAACCCACCACCCTCGGTATATGGAGCCAGCACCCTACCCGCTGAGCCAAAGATTTCCATGCTTGCTTTCATGAAATAAAGGACTGAATAAATAGACAAATAACTTTTTTTTTTTTTTTTTTTTTTGCAGTTTTTGGCCAGGGTTGGGTTTGAACCTGCCACCTCTGGCATACGAGGCCGCTCCCTACCCTTTGAGCCACAGGCACTGCCGGACAAATAACTTTTAAACATCAGAGGTTCTCCCTCTAGGCCTGTGTCCCCCAGCTCACTGTTTATGCACAACCTGGTTGGGAGTCCAGGACCAAGCACAAAGCATCATACTGGCTGCTATTGTGGAGGTTGAAATCAGTTTGGATATTTGTGGAAATGTCTTCTTTCCCCACCACACTGTAATTCTTTAGGGGCCAGGACTGTCTCGTTCTACCGTGTGTAAGAGCTCATAGGGGTCTCCCAATAAGTATTTGCTAAAACACGTGAATGAAAAGTAGAAACGGAATGTGATCTAATTTTATACTTAGAAATATTTTAAAAATATACACAAACACATAAATGGAAATTACTTTTGTATGTGGGATTATGGGTCATTTGACTTTTATTACTTTCATATCAGTGTTTTCTTTATTTCTTATAATAAGATAAAAGAGGGGAGTGATTTTTTTTGTGTGTGATTTTTTTAAATATTTATTTTATTTTATTTTAGTTTTTTTATTATGTATATATTTTTTGAAACAGAGTCTCACTATGTCACACTACCCTCGGTAGTGTGCTGTCACGTCACAGCTCACAACAACCTCAAACTCCTGGGCTTAGGCAATTCTCTTGCCTCAGCCTCCCAAGTAGCTGGGACTACAGGCACCCGCCACAACACCCGGCTATTTTTTTTATTGCAGTTGTCATTGTTGTTTTTAGCAGGCCCGGGCCAGGCTCAAACCCACCAGCCTCTGTGTATGTGGCTGGCACCCTACCCACTGAGCTATGGGCACTGAACCAGGGAGTGATTTTGATTCTGATTTGTTTGTTGTGTTTGAGGATCCAGAGCTGTTACCACCAAGACACTGAGAATGGAATTTATGCTCATTCCTTTGCTGATTGTGCCCAAATAAAACTGCCAGCCCTGGTGGAGACTGGAGCCACAGTGTCTCGTCCCTTTGTCCCTCTGAGTCTGGGGCACAGGTTCTCAAATAGAAAGGAGCCCCTTAATCATCTGCCAGCCTGAGTCCTGTGGTATGAAGAGAAGGAAGGCTCAGTGCCCAGGCCAGGGCGCCCAGCAGGTTGTGAGGGGATAGCAGTTCTAGATTAAAGCCAGGGGTGCCTGTGCAGTCAGCAACCAGAGAGACTTGCAGATGTGGATGTTGGGTGAGCCAGAGTAATCAGGCCTATGTCCTCTCAGGGAGCTTCCCAAAGCCATGGCCATCCTGTCTTCTCATGTCTTCTCTGGGCTCCAACACATCATTTACACATTACATTCTCTTCCTTTCCTTTTCTATCAAGGAGAACAATTACAGGTGTTCTTATTTATAAGCACCAACAAAATCCTGGCACTGAAAAGGAGCGTAACTTCAGTAACAAGGTGATTACCCAGATACCCCAGAAGATGTTGGATTATCACAAATGAGAGTACATATTTAAAATTCTCACTGATGCCTCGATGGATCTTCAGTTTGAGAAACATTCATTCATAAGGTGACCTAATGTCCAGAGAGAATAAACCCAAGCGGAGAACTAAATTTAAGGAACCTCAATGTTTAATTGTTCAATTTCTCCTTTGCTTTTATAAAAATAAATTTCAAAACCTTCCTGTTTACAATTTCGCTATCAATAGCTGCAATTTGTTGAAAAGCTTCCAACACTGAAGTGTTTGGAGATTGAATACTTTGGATAAACATTTATAGTTGATTTTAATCTAAATACAGCCAGAGGACTTGTTTACAAAAAGAAGAAGTTTTTTGTGACACCACGCTAACATCAATTAATTTTTTTATGTATACAAAAAGAATACTCAGAATTGAACATCAATGAAATTAATTTGAAAGAAATAGCATTTGATGTAAATAAAAAGTCATGATTTACTGGGTCACATGTAAATGCACTTCCCGCAGCTGCTTCAACTTTCTGCTCAGTCTTTTTAAAACCGCAATACACTTTTGAAGCTGATAAGTGCCTTCTGCTTTCCTAGTCAAGGAGTCACTGTGCCCTCCAGCACCCACGGTGGAGAACAAATATCGACAAACCCTCAAGCAAGTGACATGTTCATTATGGACTATCTTCAGACACAGAAATATATCTGGTTTTTCATTAAACATGAACTTTCTATTTTTTTTACCTGATCATTGGCAGAAAGGCTTATTATGAAATTTAAAAGGCATTATTAGATCTATCAGTTTCCCATTGCTGATATAACAAATTACCACAAACTTAGTGACTTGAAACCACATGAAATTATAATCTTATACTTCTGGAGGTCAGAAGCTCAAACAGTCTTACTGGGCTAAAGTTAAGGGATTGGCAAAGCTGGTTCCTCGGGGTTCCTTTTGGAGGCTCTGGGGGCAGACTCTCTTCCCTTGCCATGTTAAGCTTCTGACATCCACCTGCTTGCCTGGGTTCATGGCCCCTTCCTCACATCATTCCAACCCCTTGCTTTGATTGAGTCATCTACTACTGACTCCAAGCTCCACTCTGACTCTTATAAGGACCCTTGATTATCCCATCTGGATAATCCACATAATCTCATCTTGAAATCCTTAATTTAGTCACATCTGCAAATTCCTTTTGCCATGTGGGGTAACATATTCGCACACTCTGGGGATTAGGATGTGGAGATCTTTGGACATTACAAGAGGTGGGGGTGCAAGGTTCAGCCTACCACACTAAGCAATATAAACCAAATGTGGTTTTAGTACAGTACAATAAATGTCAAGAGATTTCCAACTACTCCTCCTGAACTCTGAGGTAGAACTGCTCAACCTCTATTCCCCAAACACATCAAAAGTACACCCAGCCTGTATTTCCCCCACATTTCACACTGGCTGGCAGCCCCGCACTTCGAGCATCTGGCATTACACAGGCCAAAATATGGCTCCCAGCACAACTGGCTGGTACACCAAGTCTCCAGCAGTGATCAACAGCTGGAACAGCAACATCAGTTCACCACCTGGAACCCACGCAGGTCGCTTGTCCCAGAAGGCTTCATTTTATCAACAGACTCCCTGCATACTGTCCTTGAAAATGAGGTACTGGTCGTAGTGCATCTGGAAAATTTCAAGAAAAGGGACGGGCACTTCAACTGCCTTTCAGATTTAACCACGTGTTGAAGGGAGAGCTCTGGCTGCTGTCTTGTGTCTCATTCACTGCTTGCCTAGACCAGAAGCCAGAAGTAGAGGCCTATCAAACCCACCCCTGCTTATCTCTGTACCAGCAATAATATCATAACAGCTTCTTTACAAAGAAAAATCTGGAGCAAATCCTAATCCAGACAGGATGCCAGGATAAGAATCATAGTCAATTACTATTCCAAGCAAATTAGAACCTAGAATTTTATCCTAATAAGGGAAAGAACTTTAAACATTTCCTTTAAATTGGAAAGAAAGCCAAGATTTAGCTAAGCCATAACTAGTAATAACAGAGTTTAACAACAATGGAATTTAACTGATGCTTAGTTACTTATAGTATGTAGCATTTTCTTAAGTAGAAATTAATAATAGGTTATTTTACAAAGGAGAGAGATTTTTAGAAGAAGAGACTGAATTATAGGGTAATCTATAATCTTTGTTATTCACAAATCAGTCAAACATAAGCAAAGTAGTACCTACACTGGCCACTCTCCAAATTGCAATAACAACACCTAGAAACAGCCTGGCAGTTCAAAATCTATTAAGTGATAACAAATAATCATTTTCCTCAGGTCAAAACTGCCCTTCACATCCCTGTTTGTGCCCCACACCTGCAGGACCCTGTGAGCACACACCCCCATTCTGCAGATTGTTCTTCCTGGGCTGTCCTTACCTCCTTGGTCCTCTATTTCCTGGCTCCTTGGCTGGTCTCTCTTTCTGTTCCCAGCCTGTTGCTGGAAGTGTCCCTCAAACTGAAGCCTGTGCCCTTTCTTTCTCCTGTGTTACAATTACCCTCTTGGAGAATTAATTCTTTTAGCATTGCCTACCATTCCTCTAACTATAGTTACACCCAAACTCCAGGCCCAAGTGATATACTTTCTTCAAGTTTCATCTCAGGTCTGTTTCCAGACCTCACTGCTATTCTCTTCCTGTGAATCCTAATAGCATGTATAATCTACACCACACAATCTAGAATTCAATTTTATTTTATTTTTTTGGGGGGGGGAACAGAGTCTCACTTTATCACCCTCGGTAGAGTGAGTGCCATGACATCACAACTCACAGCAAACTCCAACTCCTGGGTTTAGGTGATTCTCTTGCCTCAGCCTCCCAAGTAGCTGGGACTACAGACGCCTGCCACAACGTCTGGCTATGTTTTCTTTTTTTTGCATTTTGGCCAGGACTGGGTTTGAATCCACCACCATCAGTACATGGGGTCAGCGTCCTGCTCACTGAGCCACAGGCACCACCCCTGGAATTCAATTTTATATATTCTGAAATTCTCACCTACGAACTTTATGGATATACATTTGCCCCCTTCAAACCAAACTGAAAACTCTTCAAGTACAGAAGTGGGGTCTTTCATTTATTCATTCATTCAACAAATAATTTATTAAGAATCTTCTATGTGCCAGTGCTGTTCTGACTTCGTGGAGCAAATACAGGAGAACCTCCACAGTCAACCACCTCCCTACATTGACCACCTTCGCAAACTTGACATGTACCACGTGTACATATCCTCACAGGAGGCCTAGTTCCTTATGTTGACTAGTTTATTCCAGTCTGTTGGGTGGTCAACTTACGGAGGTTCTACTATATTTTAGTGGAATGCAGTGGGGGAGATGAAACAGGATTAGGAGAGACAATGAACAATCAACTAATAAATAAGTAAATTGTTTATATTCTACTTCAAATTGGTGAGCATTCAACAGCCTCATAAAATGAGTATCTATCGTATGGGACAGCATGGGTCTAATGTCTTCATTCCCTGATTTTCATTTCATTTCATCTGGAAAAAATATTAGAAACAAATCAAGCTAACATATTAGTATTCATTTTCTCAGATGCAAGACAGCCTTCTGAATCATTTTTCATTTTTCATACCATAATATAGGTGGTGGGAGTAGATGAGGGGTTGCTGGTTTATTTGCCTTTTTTTTTTTATCATATGAAAAACACACAACAGAATGATCACACTGGCAAATTCGGGTCCACAGGGAGCTCCACCAGGTGTCTCAAGGCCTCAGAATGCCCTTGCTATTAAAAACTGCAAGAGAACAAGTTGTTCCACAGACTCTGAAGGGCAATTACAAAGGAGAGGTTCCAGAGACCTTTGGAAGATGACGTCACTGGAATGGAGGGACTGCCTGTGCTTGCCAAGGATTTGAAGAGAACAGCTCTCATTTGAATGTGGGGGTTTCACGTGACCACCATGCTTCTCTCTAAGCAGAGACACAGCGGGCTGTTTTCAGACAGTTTTTGTGGTGCAGCTATTTGACAAAAGAACTATTTCAACAGAAATAGAAACTGAAGCTTGCTTCCATCCAATGTAACCTCCTCTCTGGTATCATCAAACCCCAAATGTGATCCTGCCCATGCCCCACCCCTGGTCACCACCATTTATGGGAGATTTTGCTTCCTCTAATGCCTTCTGCTCTATGTTAGTCCTCTGATCTATTTCTTTTTAGTGATATGTATATATAACATGCAATATTTGTATGAAAAAAAGATAGGCTGTCATTTTTAAATGCACTTATAGGGAGCTCTCTAGGAGGATCGTTTATTTATTTATTTATTTATTGACACAGAATCTCACTTTGTCATTCTCGATTGAGTGCTGGGGCATCATAGCTCACAGCAACCTCAAACTCTTGGGTTCAAGCCATCCTTTTGCTTCAGCTGTTGTAAGCACTGTCACCTGCAAGAAAGACTCGGACCCCACTTCAGGTATAAATCAGATGGTGATTTATTACACATGCATAGGCGAGTCGCTGCCCCAAAGGGCAAACAGCTGCGAAGAGGAAAGCAGGCTGCCTTTTATACCTTTTTTTGTTGCTATTTGGCAAGCAAGTGAACAAACACAGAAGCAGAACGTGGCCAGTTAGCTTAGGGACAGGGTTACAGTTGGGGGGCGACAATGTGGCAATTGGCACTGGGACAGCTTGGGAGACTCAGTGGCTTGGGAATCTCTGCTTGAGTAAGTTTTCACCAATGTTTTACCTGTGGCTAGGAGTTTTTGAGGACTCAGGGAACTTCTTATTCTATTCTGAAACCTGTTCCTGGATTTTGCTATGGGGTGGGGGTTTGAGATGTGCGGGGACTCAGGCTGAGACAGTTAGGTGCCTTTAGGGGTCTTTTTGCTGAGTACTATACAGCCTCTCAAGTAGCTGGGACTACAGGCGTCTGTCACAACACCCAGTTATTTTTTTAGGAATGGGGTCTCAGTCTTGCTCAGGCTGGTCTCCAAATCCTGAGCTCAGGCAATCCACCTGCCTCAGCCTCCCAGGGTGCTAGGATTACAGGCATAAGCCACCACACCCAGCCTGGAAGGATAGTTTTTATTATTATTATTTTTTTTTTTTAGAGACAGAATCTCACTTTATTGCCCTTGGTAGAGTGCTGTGGCATCACAGCTCACAGCAACCTCCAGCTCTTGGGCTTAGGAGATTCTCTTGCCTCAGACTCCTGAGTAGCTGGGACTACAGACACCTGCCACAATACCCAGCTATTTTTTTGTTACAGTTTGTTCAGGACTGGATTTGAACCCACCACCCTCGGTATATGGGGCCAGCGCCCTACTCACTGAGCCACAGGCACCACCCAGAAGGAGAGTTTTTATTTTATTATTATTATTTTTTAGATAGTTTTTGGCCGTGGCTGGTTTGAACCCACCACCTCTGGTATGTGGGGCTGGCACCCTACTCCTTGAGCCACAGGCACCACCAGAAAGATAGTTTTTAAACTCACAGTGATTATTGCCTCTGGGGTGGGATCTTGGAGACTGGGAAACAAGGATAGTGAGAAGCTCATACCTCACAATATATCCTTTTGAACTTTTTTAGTATTTTTTCTTTTACCAAATGTATCTCCTTTTTTAAATCTTGTTTTAAAATTTGTAAGCAGTTTTCAATTTATGGGGAAAAAAATGGGCAGAATCCTCACTCACCTCTCCACACCCTATTATTAACTTCTTTCATTACCATGGTTCATTTGTGGTAACTGGTGAGCCAGTAAGGGTACATTGTTAACCAAAGTCCATAATTTCCATAAGGGTTCGCTTTTGGTGTTTTGTACAATTCGTGAGTTTTGACGATGTGTAATGCCACTTATCTGCCATCACAGGATCAGACAAAATAGTTTCCCTGCCCTAACTATCCTCTGCACTCTGGCTGCTGACCCTAATCCCCTTCCCTTCCTCCAGGCCCCTGGCCTCTGATCTTTTTACTATCTTCATAATTTTGCCTTTTTGTTTTGTTTTGTTTCTTAACATGTGCTTCATTACTTATTTTTTAAAAACCTTTCATAAAATGTAAAAATATTTTTGAAAAGTCTGTTCAAACAAGGTTAGCCCTTCAGGAAACCACCTCCAAACTGTCATCGTAAAGGAAGTTAGCAATATTAACTAATGCCAACTTAACATATGTGAAGAAAATTGTTAGAAATATAGTTGAGTGTTTTCTGGACAGCCTGTTGCTGAGGTAAAGGGATCCTACTGTGTCTCCAATATCCCACTCTCCTCTCGCCCTCCCTCCCTTCCTAATATCTAGAAAATAATTCCACTGACATAATCAAGAAAATTAGAAAAGACAGAGGTATTTGCAAATCTATTATTAACTGAAAGTCACCAAGTTTGGGTGTTGGAAAGTTAAAGGACGTGAGATGGCAGAACTCTCAAGACTCAAGTGGGTTCTCAGAGAAAAAGTGGTCCTCACCACGGAGGAGCATTCCCCAGTGAAACACAGGACCACCATGCTGCGATTTGTGGTTTTCTTTCAGCTTCTGCCTGCCCTGGCACGTCCCTGGTCCCCACCTTAGATCCACTCCCTATCTCAGTGGCCTTCTGGAGCATTCCATGGAGGTGAGCTTCAGGGACTAAGCAGGCGTCCTCAAACTTTTTAAACAGGGGGCCAGTTCACTGTCCCTCAAAACTTTGAGCAAATTCCTATGCACACTGCACATATCTTATTTTGAAGTAAAAAAACAAAACGGGAACAAATACAATCACACGGCCGCATGTGGCCCACGGGCTGCAGTTTGAGGACCCCTGATAGAGCTTCAGGAGGATGAAGCTCTGACTTTACTTGATAATAAAACGAGCTGAAAAATGAAGACTTGTGTGGGTTTTTTCATGATTTTTTTTTTTAGCCTTCTTTTTTAAGGCTTCTTTTTAAAGGCTGTATCAAATATGCTTCTGTCAAAACAATGTCAAAATGTCCTGTGCTTCCCAGACTTAATGAGATGCTAGTACACTTCTACTCCAAGAAGGGCAACAGAGGTGGCACGGGTGGGAGGGCACACCGCCAGTGCAGTGATTAAAGGGGTCTAATTTCCAGGTGGGTTGTGGCCCCCATAATATGTGTCCTGTTTTACATGGAGCAGTTTCCCTGGATTCAACATCCTCCACCACAACACAGCACATTCATTCATCTTGCGTTCCCTATAGAGACTATCAGAATTTCTGAATTATCAAAATTAATATCAGAGTTATCAAAGCCAGTCTTCCTGGGCGGCGCCTGTGGTTCAGTGGGTAGGGCGCTGGCCCCATATTCCAAGGCTGATGGGTTTGAACCCAGCCCCAGCCAGCTAAAACAGCAGTGGCAACTGCAACAAAAAATAGCTGGGCATTGTGGTGGGCACCTGTAGTCCCAGCTACTCAGGAGGCTGAGGCAAGAGAATCGCTTAAGCCCAAGAGTTGGAGGTTGCTGTGATCTGTGACGCCACGGCACTCTACCAAGGGTGACAGAGTGAGACTTTGTCTTAAAAAAAAAACACAATCTTCTTTCTGGGTTTTAGTCATGAGCTCTAAAACCCCAGTGCCGTGAGCAGCAGCAGTGGCAGGGTTTAGTTCTGACATCTCCGTGGTTTTCCTGCCAAAACACCCATCAGCTACCCACCTTTGGGCCTGAGGGTTTTGTTTGCAGAAATCAGCAAGGGGGTTGACAAATGCCAAACATGGGTCTGGGGTGTCCTGAGGGGAGGACTATGACCACAGCAGGGACAGGGCATCTGGGATAGCACCTTTTGTTAGTGTTACGGGATTAAGAAAAGCAGTTGAGTCACCCTAAAGTCTTAATCTTCACAAGAATTACTTGATGAGTTCATATAAATGCAGATTCTGGGCCCCTCAGCCAGCAATTATCATAGGTCAAAGGGGGACATTTTAACAAAATAATAAGACCAGGCTCACACCTGTAACCCCAGCACTCAGGGAGCCTGAGGTGGGAAGATTGCTTGAGGTCAGGAGTTCAAGATCAGTTCAAGATCAGCACCATAGCAAAAACTTGTCTCTACAAAAACAAGAAAAATTAGTTGTGCAGGGTGGTGTGCACCTGTAGTCACAGCTACTTGGGTGGTGAGATGATTGCTTGAATCCAAGAGTTCAAGGCTGCTGTGAGCTACGATGAGGTCACTGCACTCCAGCCTGGGTGGAGACCCTGTCTCCAACAAACAAACAGGGAATTCAGATGTTAGTAGTCCAATGGCCCTAAATTCTCAGGCAGTGAGTTTCATTTGCTTTCACTTTACCTTCCCTTCATTTCACATGGCCCACATTTTTCTGGAGAAGAAATAAAATCTCAAAGGGCAACTTTATTTCAATATTGAGATACATCATTGATATTGTAATTGCTCGCTACACTCATGCAGCATTGTAATTGTTATCTAAGCAGTTTCTAGAACTGTTTAAGTACGCCCTGTGCACAGGATTGCAATGAGAGACCCATGTCAGGGAAGACCAGAAGACCTGGGACTCATACCCAGCAAGCATTTGTGAGTGGACCCCCTAACAGGTTTATCCTCTGTTCTCACAAACACACACTTTCATACGTCCTCCCAGCCTAATAAGAAACTGGAGGCTCAGACAGGTGCTATAATTTGCTCAAGGTCACACGGATACCCAGAATGTTTGTGCTTTGCTCCCAGATCAGTCCCTTACCTCTTGGCTGCAGTGTATCTGAAACTCCAGACAAGCAAGCATGAAATCACATGTCTTTAAATTTAATAGAAAAAGAAATAAGACTTTTGAAAATGTTTTCACAGAATGCCTGCATGAATGTAGCCAGCAATAGCCTCTCTTGGAGGGGAAAGAATTTAGCTAGCTGTGGTTTAGAAATATCGCCCCACCCTCAACGTCAGACCAGGCCAGCCACCTCCCTCCTCTCTGTGCCCCTTACTTGAGTCATATGAATGTACCAGCCACAGGAAAGGGGAAATTCCATTAAACATCCGAGGTCCTGGTTCAGGAATGCGTGACTCAGATGCTGCTGACAGGCTGCCGGCCCTCCCAGCCCATCAGCCTTATTAAGAAGATACACGCGTTCAGTGCAGACCTGATGGGACTTGGGCTTCCAGAGTTCCAACTTTCAGCAGATGTCTAAATTATCAGCCCAGGTCTGGAGACAAAAATTTCAGAATGCTCTGGAGCAAGTGATTTAACCTCCTGGATCCTCAGTATCTTTGTATATAACATGAAGATAATGACACCTATAGCACCAAGAAATTGTGATGCATAACTAAAGATAGAGAGGTAACAAAATTGGCACAAAGTCAGTGCTGGGTGGATGTGAATTCCTTCTGATTCTCAGGAGTGCAGAAGAAAATAGTGCCTGGCCAAAGTGTTCCCCTGTTGGCTTTATTTCTTCAATATCTATGAATCAAAGGCCAAAGAGTACAGAAGTCACAGAAGAGAAGGCTTGAGGGACAAAGGGATGGAGCCTCTGAGATGATGCAATGTGACAAATGCAGATACTGGAGGCGCAGGGAAGCGCAGCCCAGAGAGGGCTGACGAGTTCCAGAGAAAGTTTTAGGCAAAGCAAACAGCAAAAAAGAAACCACAGAGGCCTGAGAATGTGCTCAGGCACCAGACAACGGTCCATTGAACAGGAGTAGAGGGCACGGCAACAGGGGGAAGGGACTGGAAGGCTGTGCTGAGCACTAGTTCTGGGCTCTGGTTCACGGCAGGGTAATGCCAAAATAGTGAGAAGTGACCAGGAAAAAAAAGGAGGAAGAAATATGAAGGAAAGGCTAAAAGCCTGTTGCTGGGGGGTAGGGTGGGGTGGGGAGTGTCTATAATTAGCACTTAAATAATTTCAGGGATTGCAGTGAGACATCCCAGAGGCACCTTACGTGTGGTAACTGCTGTATGGTGACAGGTGTGTCCTTTCCCGTGGCACATTCCAAAGTGTGACCTGGAGCCCGTGGTATCTGAAAGGGCATTCAGTCGATTCAAAGTGGCTCCCTAGGTGATGAGGTCAGCTCCTGCGAGAGGGAGGTTTCTATAAAATACCTTGCTTTCTTTTCCCGAATTACTTTTCTCTAAAGGGTACGATCATGCCCTGGAATGTAGTTTTACAGTTTTGTTTTGCACATTAATTTGCTCGTTCTTTCATTCATTTAACAGAGATTTGTGAAGATGCACTCCGTGCTGGCAGAAGCTTGTGAGGAAAAATATAGAGGCATAAGGAAGAAATGGTTTTTTTCAAGGTGATTACTTCTAATGTATGGCATAGCTATAATAAAATGAAGTGTGCTGTCTGAGGCTGGGTGCAGTGGCTCACGCCTATGATCCTAGCATCCTGGGAAGCCTAGGTGGGTAGACTGTCTGAGCTCAGGAGTTTGAGACCAGCCTGAGCAAGAGTGAGACCCCATATCTAAAAATGGGCAGGCATTGTGGTGGCCAGCTGCTCAGGAGGCTGAGGCAAGAGGATCGCTTGAGCCCAAGAGTTTGAGGTTGCTGTGAGCTATGACATGTCAGTACTCAACCGAGGATGACAAAATGACACTCTGTATTAAAAAAGAAGAAGACGAAGAAATCTGCTATCTGGGTCTTAAGAACAGTACAAACAAGATATTATGGAAATTCAAAGTGAGAAAGGAGGGTTATAAGAGCTTATTGCCATTAGTGTCACTAAAGTTGGTATTCAGAGGTTGGATTAAAGATGGCAGCTGAGTAACAGATTCCCTGCAACTGGGCAAGGCGAGTCTGGGGAGACAAGACTCCAGACATCTCTGGCCGGTGGGATCTGCCTATGATCATCCCTTTGAGGATACAGGGAGCCAGCAAGGGACTTCTGGACCCCAGGAGGAGGACAAAAACAGT